>VZSC01000661.1:41502-67489 GCA_013398225.1 Steatornis caripensis
AGTAGACACAGAGAAGGCAGAGTTACTGAATACCTTCTTTGCTTCAGTCTTCACCACTAGGACTGGCCCTCAGGATTCCCAGTCTCTGGAAATAAGAGAGAAAGCACGGAGAAATGAAGATTTGCCCCTGGTGGATTGGGTCAAAGACCACTTAGGCAAACCAGACAGACACAAATCAATGGGTTCCGATGGGATACACCCACGAGCGCTGAGGGAGCTGGTGGATGTAATTGCTAAGCCACTCTCTATCATCTTTGAAAAGTCATGGAGAACAGGAGAGGTGCCTGAGGATTGGAGGCAAGCCAATGCCAATGCACAGTTAGAGCCTGTAGACGACATGAAATAGAGTTGCCCAGACAGCAGTACCAGATGAAAAACTTTTCAGACAGAAAGAAAAGCAGTATTTTCCAAGCACTAGCAGAGTGTGAGCAGCATGGGCAAAGAGGAGGATAGCAGGAATGCTTACTTAAAGGATTTCTTAATACAATAATTGATAACTGTGCAGCAGAAAATTAATGGAACAGTAGTTTTAAATAAACAAAGAAGCTATTTAAAATTGTGTTGAATTTGCAATCAACATTTACAAATCAGTACAGTGCCAAAATAAGTGATATTAAGAATGAATAAAAATGTAGAAGTTTGTAGAAAAGTAGGAGAAATCCGTGAAATGCAGGAATTTTGGAGCTGACCTGATATCTACCAAGAAAATGAAACTGTATACTTGTACTAGCAACTAACTGGAAATTTGCATCACTATCGGGGAAAAAAAAAAAGTATCCACTACTGAGTTAGAAGTTTTGGAAATAGTACATCTGGAGAGGCAATAGAGTAAATATGTTTAGAAAAAATAAAGCATGTCTTTTAGAAAAATAATAAGCTCTTAAGAAAGTTGAAAATAGAAATAGCAGAATATTAACAGAACTAGGGAAGACTTGCAAACATGCATTAAGAAAATTTACTTTAAATCTGGGTTGGTTTGGGAATCAGGGAGAAGTATCTTCAAAGTAGATTCACTCTGATTATTAGTTAAAGAGGAACAGAAGACCTAGAAGACTCTGATGAAGTCTAGATGAATAGAAAACAATATTTCTCATTACTAATTACAGGAATCATTTTGGGAAGGTGACTTGTCAAGTGTATTTCTGCAATTTATAAGAGCCTTGAGACTTGCCAGAGCAGTAAAGCAGACTATACATTTCTTCACATGTTCAACAATTCTTTTGGGAGGGATATTGTTTCCGCCTTTTGCATTGTGTACAACATTCAGTCTGGTTCATACTATTATGTTATCGATGATGTTATAGTCTAAGTAGACAGTATTTTGATCATGAGTGGGAGAAAAGATTTAAAGAACTAATATTTTTAGAGAAATTGTAAGTAAAGAAGAATGTAATTTATTTTGGAGAAGAAAGATAACTTGGGACAACATTTAACACAATGGAACAAATAGGTACAGAAACTCAAGTAGCTGAGACATCAGGCTACATGTACACAGAACTAAAGGTTTGCTTTTTGCTGCATCAAAAGAGATACCTTCCTCAGCTGCTTCTCCCTGAAGATCTGTGGGATTTTGGGGAGGCAGCACAGGGTGGGTACATGGAAATGATTTTTTTTTTCTCAGATCTGGTACCTATACGTCAATGAGTTGAAAGCAATTTGTTATGTTATGCATCAGCTCATGTTATATTAAGTTAGTACTCAAGAGCTGCATGAAAAAATATTTGTCAGGTTCCTTGCCTGAGTGATCAGCTTTCTATGCTAGCCAGAGTCATCACTTTTTTGAGTACACTATTTATTCACTAAAAGGGGTCTGATTTCTTTTAAATCAGAGGAAGAGACTGTTTGCAGACATTTTTATTTTAAAATTTGTATTAGCATTTCTATTTCCTAAAACATCAATCCAAGACAATGTATTATAGTCAGCAATCTCAGCTGTCTACAGGAAGAAACCATATCTTCATCTGCTCTGTATTAGATTTTTATATGCCTAAACATCTTTTGAATTTCAACTTCTGGAAATGGTATCTCTGAATATCATCAGAATATGTATTTTCCTAATTAAATGTATCCCCGATGTTACTGTGGAAGCATAATTTCCAAATCCTGCTAGGCACATGGAATTTTTTATCTTTTTCAGATCATTAATGTTTACAGGTGTGATCATATAAAGTTAAATCCTTCATTACTAGTTCTTTGCATATGCAAGTATTAAAAGCATTCAAAAAAGGACAATCTATGCTTCTTTTAAGAAGTTTATAATGTATTTAAATAATACTTTAATCTAGTGATTTGTATTCCCATATAATTGTGAAAGTTGCACAGCGATAGCTTAATGACACTGCTTCTAATTTTAAAATAGGCTCAGACTTGGTAAAACTTGTCTTACGTACAATCTATGACTGCTATAGAATCTGATTGTGGTTTTGTTTTGTAGCTATGCTTAGTCAATCTGGTAGAATATGTCTTTATCATTTTTAATTTTTTGTTAGAATTTCACAAATGGGTTTTCTCAGCATAACACAGAGGTTCTTTCCTATGTTCTCTATGGAATTAAAGGATTGCAATTTTGTCTTCCAGATGTCATTAAGTCATGTAAATGTATTACAGTTAGTTCAAAATTCTGCTGCTTTGTAAAACATAGCAGCACAAACAATTTAAGAGTAATTTTAGTTTTCATATTTAAGAGAATAATCTACTGTACTACAGGCTAGTCATTCTCACTTTTGTCCCTGGGAAAATCATGTAACAAGCCTTTGTTGAAGTCATTTCACAGCACATGAATGGAAAGAAGGTGGCTGGGAATAGCCAGCATAGATTTACCATCATGCACAACAACCTTGACTGCCTTTTATGATGAAATTACTGGATCTGTGCATGAGGGGAGAGCAGCAGAACTTTTCTACCTTAACTTTAGCAAGGCTTTCAGCATGGTCTCCCACACCATCCTTTTATCGAGTCTGGATGGTCCAGACAGGTAGACTACCATCTAGCTGAAAAACTGGCTCAGGTTCAAAGGGTAGAGTTTACTGGAAGCAGGTTGCAAATGGCATTCCTTGATAGTCTATATTGGCACACATCCTGATACCTCATGTTTATCAATGGGCTGGATGAGATGACAGGGAGCACCAGGTTTGTGGATGTTGACAGTCTGGAAGTGCAGCTGATACAATGGAAAGTAAGACTGCCACCCACAGGGACCTAGACACGTTAGAGGAATGGGCCACCAGAACCATGTGATATTCAACAAGGACAAAGGCAAATGGATGAAAGTTCTGCAATGTTCAGGTTGAGAACTTAATGGCTGGAACTCAGCTCTATGGAAAAGTACTTGGTGGTCCCTGGGGACAGCAGGCTCCAAGAAGATCAGCAGGGTGGCGGGGCAACCATGAAGGATAGCAACATTTGGTGGTGTATTAACAGGGTCACAGTCAGTTCATCGGTGATTAATCTCTTCTACTAGGCTCTCATTACACCATGTCTGCATCTAGTTCTGGAGTTTGCAATACATAAAAGCCATTGATAAACCAGGCAGCTCCAGAGGAAGCCACCAAGATGGTCAGGGCTGGAGAACTTAGCTTGTGAGAAGTTGAAATACTGAAGTTTGTTCAGCCTGTGGAAGAGATGGCTTTGGGGGCACCCAAAATCCACATTGTACATATGGATATATTTTGTACTAATGGACCTTTATCTTGATGAGCCAGAAAGGGAAACAGGACAAGGCTGTTGGTGCTGTTTGTGTCTGTGTGTCTGCATGTACGCAGTGTCGACAGTAAAGGAGTTTCAGTCTGCATGTGAGCAGTATTATGCTAATAAGATGATGGGAGTCCAGTCAAGGAAATTGTTTTGGCCCATGCTTGGAGTTAAACATCAGAGACATTTCTGAAAAGTCACCGACTTTCAGAGAAAGACAACTTTTAAAGTTTGGGTTAATAAAAAACAATTTTGTATATTTTAATATAAAGGTTTCCAAAAATCTTACGGATTCATTTTTACTATAGAAGCATGTCTGTTTTACACGGTAATTAAAACTTTCAGAAAAATTTACCAGACAAGACAAATCAGCTAATCTCAGTTGTGATGGGAACAATGAGTTTTATTTGGACCCTGTAGTTCTTTCCTTGAACCAGTAACTGACCAGATTTTGTATTGCTATGTACGGGCATTGTATAGTCACTGTTGTAAGGAAGACAATCAACTCAAATCAGTATAGGAGAAGGATTTGTGCTAATCAGTGCACAACATAAATCCTGCTATTAACATGTTGGAAATAAGAAAGGTCTTGTGACTGATCCAGTTATTTTAAAAAAGGTGTGCATTTAAATTAAAATAATACATTCATAAAAGCAAGAGCATACTTGATTTAACACATCATCTGACATTGATTAAAGCTGCATCAGGCCAAGCTGTCCATGTATTTTACCCTTTTCTGAACAACTTTTCCTGGCATCTGTAAGTTTGCAAGCTGTGTAGGTAAAGAAGTCTGACATGAATCCATCTATGACTTCTTAATCAAGAAGAGATCACAAAACCATTTATGTTTTCATCAGTTCTGTTGAAAATTATATATTAAACAAAAATATCTTTAGAAATACAATCAATGGTCATGCTAGAAAAGCATAACAAAGTTTTTAAAAAATAGTTTTGTCCTTTTTTAATGAGATTTTTAAGAAGCACATAAAAAAATCAGAAGATCAAATTATTTTAATTTATAAATTTGATTGTTTAATTGTCTCTTGATCCCAGTGCTGTAAATCGTGTTTTATATAGTTTCTTGCAGATAATGTCAAGAACCTGTGTTATGTGTTAAGAGGGGTGGATTGACCTCATAAGCACATCAAGTACTAATGCAGTTTGTGATCTGAGAAAGATCTGATAGAAAGCTGGTTAAAACTAAATAGAAAAAATAGTTAATTTTGTAATTAAACAAACAAATAAGGAAAAACAAATGTATAGCCAGAAGTATTAAAAGAATTGGAGGATAAATCTTTCTGAAACTATATTGCAATTTCATTAATATTGAAACACTGTGGAAGTTCCAGAAAATAAGAATAAAGTTTTCATAATAATAATATTTTTAAAAGATATTTGAGATTACCGAGTAAATTATAACGCTGTTAATTCAGTGTTATAAATATGATATTAGGTGGTATGTGTATGATGATAAATTATAACATAATACAAATCAATATCAATCTTCAAAAAGTATAACTTGTTAGACTCACATCTTACACTTCTGATGAGATTACAGGTTAGTTGAAGTTAAAAATATCAATACAGATAGACCTCAGAAAGATTTTTGCTTTATTACTACTTTACATGTTCTTTAAAAATTACACTTGAAACAAAATCAAAATTGTTTCCACAAAATGGACCATAAATTTAATTGAAATGAGTAGTAATCATTAAAGAATATATTTCTATCAATGATACAAATCAAAGATCAATTCTTAGTCTAAATATTTTACATAACATTATTTAATGACTGACAAAAAAGCATTTAAGCATTAGTGTTAAAGTTTAGAAACAATATAAGATTATAACTTTTTTCTCTAGGAAAGAAAAGGATCTTATAGTGTGAAGCAGAAATGTTGTTAATATTATTTTTTGAGGTTTTTTAGATAGGATCCTTTACATTCTTGGCACTGTGTGATAAACAAAAGATGTCATCAAAGTTTCAAAGTAAAGTGTGGCAGATGCACCCGCCCTGACAAATGCCTGGCAAAGACCAGAGCTTTTTAAAGACCTGACAAATACTGGGGCTTTCCATCTCTTGAAACCTGATCACTCTTTTTCATACGCTTGCCTTGCTTCTTTGCACACTTAGGGTGGCTGTTGCCAGGCTCGCAATCCCTGGAGGATGGGGCCCCCAGCCCATCAGGAATCACCACAGGTCAGGCTCGATGAAGGTGTGAATGGAGCCCTGACAGAGGGCAGAGTTGAGTCAGTCCTCCTCGGAGCAGCAGGTCTGCAGTCAGGGACTCTCCCCTTGGATCAGGACATTGTCCAAGGTAATTTACCTGGGACTGATTGTTCTCATCTTCTAGGTTAGTGATTGCTCAGTTTAGATCATCATTCTAAAGGATTGTTTGTGAAAACTTAAGTTGGCTGTGTAGCATTATTCCTACCTGGCATCCGAACCTGTGCTGATGGAAATATTTCAGAAGAGACTAGTAAAGACCAAATAAAGTCTAGAACACAATCCTACTAAATTTTAATTTAATTCTGATGTTTAATTTAAGTCAATGGGACAAATTCTATTTGAAAACTCACTGTTAAAATATACATACATGCATACTTTTTTTTTCTTTAGAGCATTCTGATATAATAGCACTTGATAAAACCAAGATATGATGATGGCATGTACATTTAAAATGCCAAAAGTAAACTAAAACCTAGATATCTATTATATTGAATCCTTTTAAGAGATTACATGAAAATAAAAATGCTATAAAAAGCAGCTTTGCAGAACAAGGAATATGACTTTGAGATGCCAGAACCACTTTTCTTTTTGCAGTTTTGGTTTTACTTGCAAATTTCTCTACCCTCCTTAAGTAACACTAGCAATAATGATCACTTATCTATGCAGATATCACAGCAATACATGCACTATATTCAGCCCCTCACATGTATGTTACTATGTAACTTGAGGTCAGCAGTTACAGAATTTATAGAAGCATAAAAAGAGGTACAGTTTTAGGTCTGCATTCCTGGTAAAGCAAGAATGTTCTCTATAATATATTCTTAATAACTTTTTTTGCTACTTAACATTGTGGTAGATGTAATTATTTTTTTAAAGGTAGAAATCTTTAAGGATCTTTAAGAGATTAATCATTGTATCACAATGAATTTTTTTTGTCATCTTTTCCCAGATTTTCAATCCAAGTTCTCATGAAAATAATTTAATTTGCTTATGCATTGTTTAGAGTACCCCTACAGCTCATAAGAAAGTAAAACACAGCTCCTGTGCCGTAGCTGTCACGTGCCTGCCAGGGGGATTATAATGACCAGTGCCAATGAATGGATAGAAAAAGAGCTGTCAAGCAAGATAAATTGCCAAATGAATTTCACCTTTTATTTGCCCATAGCTATTTGCTGAGCACAAAAGAATTCAGATGACTATTCAGATTGAGGTGCCCATTTTGTACATATTTAGATTTCCAGAATCACCAGTACAAGGAAACAAAAAAGCACAAAAAACCCAACAACAAAAAATACAAATAATTTTTTAAAACATGCATTCAAGCCTAATGTCTTTAACAGCTCTCAGGTCCACTTCCTTCCATTGCTATTCTCTTACGGAGGAGTAGCAACTTCAGGGATTTGTTTTTATCTCCAGTTTATGAAATGCTCCCAGGAAGTTTTTGTCTACTTGATGTCTAAGGGATGTGGTATTCGTCTTGTGACTCTTCATCACATAAAAATGTAGCATGCAAAACACTTAAGAGGCTGACAATTCCTGGCTTTTTCACTTCCTCTGTGATGTCACCTGACCCTTTTAATTTTTGTCTTTGAAACTGTTTTTAAAGACTGAATTCATTTGATTAAACTCAGATGTTTTTTATCATTTAAGATACTCTGGAATATGCTGTTTGATGTCAAGTGGGCAGTTCAGAATGGCAAAAGTCCTGTGGTTTATTTGCCAGCTTGAGTAGCCAATCTCAGGTACCCAAGATCATATGAAGTTGTGCTGAAGGCATATGTTTATGTACTTTAGTCCAGTCACTAAATTCTCCTCTGTAAAGTCTTAACAGGAATGAATCAGTTAGAGTTCCCTTTCCTCTTTTGGTTTAGTTGGTGGAAAGAGGCTGTTGGAGTGTGACTAATTTCATCCTACAGTAGCTAACTAAAGTCAAATGAATTGTGCCCTTTGAAAGTCTTTTTCCCTCAATTGGCTATAAAAGAACCTGAATAACTGTGATATATTTACATTGTGGCTTTCTTAAACTTCTAGAAAAGAATCTTTCACCAGATGTTTTATTGAATCTGGCTTTTAGGTTTTGCTTACTTGCATTGTCTTCCAAAAGTATTTCCAATATTAATTCATAAACAGCAATATGGATCCCCATTTGAAAATCTAGGTAAAAACCTAAGGTTAAATTCTTAAACACGTGCTTAGAGTAACAATACTGTGGTTGATACGGTTTCGTTTTGGTTTTTTTTTTCTGATTTTGTGTGCTGAAGTAGATTCTGCAGCTTCTGGAAGCTGAACATATATGAATTTTCATGGCCTATCAGCACTCTAGTGCAGTAACCTAACATATACTGACGGTCACATTAGACCATTTGGCAAGTCCAAGGTAAATGTATGACTTCGACATTTTGGATTCCAAGTAGTGTTTCTAATAGACTCTTCAAAAAATGTGATTAATTAAGTAGCAGGAATCCACCAACAACTTGTTTCAAAATTCTGTTAAGAAAATAATCTCATTCTATATTTAAAAGGAAATAAAAGCCTGAGAATAAAATATATGCCTTATTAGGGCAAAACAGCTGAGAATTTTCTTTGCTTTCTTTTTGTCCCAGTCTTCAGTTTTATCCCCACGCTGAGAAACCAGTTACTGAGCTCTCATAAATATGTTAAACTGTGTACATCAGACACATCACCCAAACTACAAATATGTACGCCTCATCTCAAATACATTTTCCTGTAAATCAAGAATGTGTTCAGAACATGCTTTCACCATATTCCTTTAACATCAAAATTGCAAAATGTTTAAGACAATGAATAAGAAATGAAAGTCAGTTATTGCTCACAGTATTTTGCTAAGGTTTCTTGCATACCCATAGATCCCAAGCTTTATAATTTAAGGTTTTTAGCCTAAAATTCAAAAATATTTTACTTTGAGAATACTTTATCTTCAAATATCACTTACTGAATAGCTTAGATGAAGAAATAGCAGTGATCCCAACATGAATCCCTGTAGTATGCTACCAAAAAACCTCTCATGGCTCAGAAAGATTGGATTAAATTTAGCCTTTTCAACATGGTAATTTATTTTGATTATTTCATATATATGTTTAATTATTGTAAAGGAAAGTCTTGTTTTCTGCTGTAATTGATTCTGCTGAAACCTTACACAATTTTGTAATATTGTTTATTAGTATAAATACAAAGATTTTTCACCTTTACAATTTTTAATATTCTTTACTTCCTGTATAGATAAAATTAAGTGCATTTTTCTCATTAAATAAAAATGACTTGACATTCTTATTTGCATTTTTTCATGTTATATCCCCAGTGTACCCAGGATACAATTTGAAGTGTTTCTTCCATCTTTTTTCAAGTGAGTCAATTAATGAGTTAAGTAAACTATAGTAGGTTTCTTTACTTTCATTTCAAGAATGTACCGGAAATGCTATCTAACTTTGATCAACCTAACTTCTTTGCTAAAGGCTTCTATTATGAAAATAATGTACAAATTATCCTTTACTGATTATGTGGTCATTACAGTCCTTAAAAGACAGTCTTTTGTACTTTGCAGGACTGATGCATAACAGGTCTTTATACAGTATTATAGCAGAGAACTTAATTGGCTAATTTTCTCCTGTGAAAAATACTTTTCCCTTTTTTAATCTACATAGAGAAAACAGCAGTTTAGACCTTTACAAAAATGTCTTTCAAGGCATCTCTTTTCAAAATACAGAAATTACTAACCCTGTTATTCACTTCTCCAGCCTGGACTGAACACTTGGAGGGAATAAACAATTACCTCTTCTTTATGTAAGTGGCAGAAAGTGTTTTAGAGTGGTAGCTGAGGTCATATAGCTTCAAATCAAATAGTTAGCTACTGGATTGAATGATTCACATTTAACTGCTCTGCAAAATCATTTGCTGTGATATTTAAGGCACAGAAAAACACAGGAATAATTAATTATTCAGAAAGATTAAGTGCTTTTGTATGTTAAGTAAACAAATTTGTTTCCTTCAATATTTGAATAATATTAATCTAAAACATTAAAAGAAACCTCTCTCCCTGGTGTTTGGGTAATTCATCCAGTTATCAGTTGAAAACAAAAAAAAACCCCAACATGGTCTCAATGCACAGTATGTCCACACTACTGTGAGCTGCTCTGCTGATGAAATGTAGCTGTAGTTGATAAGACATTACACTGCTAGCTCTGCTAGCTAGCTTTCTCTGAGATTTGTAGTGCTGTGTCATGGTTTAAAGCTGGGCTATTAAATGAATTACAGATGCTTTTTGTTAACTCCCTCCCTCCCCAAAATGGGGGAGGGGGGCGGGAAGAGAAAAGGGAAAGAGACTTATGGGTTGGAAAATGTTAAAACAGCTTTAATCTAATTACAATAATAATGTATAATAATAATAGGAAGAAATAATAATGAAATATATACAAATATGTACAAAACCAATATGGAGCTCCCCCCACCCATGACCAATACGTCACCCAGACTCTGTGGGGCATGCTCCAGGAAAGTCCTGGGCTGTACCCAGCAGCAGCAGGCAGGAGCTGGATTCAGGAATGCACGGATCGGGATCGAAGACAGAAGAATCGGACACAATTCTCCTTGGATGCCGGCTACAGAAGAAGAGAGCAAGACCCTCGTGATGCCTCAGCTTTATACCGAGTATGGCGCACATGGGATTGAATAGTCCCTTTGGTCAGTTTTGGGTCACCTGTCCGACCCACTCCTCCCCACCGCAGGGTCGCGGGTGTGATCACTTCTCTGCTCTTTCAGTTCCGGAGCATGAGAAAGTTAGTAGAAGCAAGCATCGACCTTCGTCTCCATAGGGATAACTATAAGCAAGAGCCTTGCTGCATACCATTGCTACTGATGTTCCAGCACTAACTATAAACACTGAGCCGTATCATTGCTAGAAGCAGCTACTGTCTGGCAAAACATGCAGTTAATTTCAGAGAGTGCAGCTTCTCAGAAGAGACTTAACTAAAAAGCAAAGTTACTAAAAGAAAATTGGTTCTGTCCTTGCCCAAACCAGGACATGCTGTTACGAAGTAATGAAGAACAGGGCGTTGGATTGGAACTTTAAAATAAGGTTAAAAGCTGATTATACCATTTTAAGTCTTTAAAATGTAACCACATAACATTTTGGTCAGGTTCATGCTTTGGTATTTGCAGATGGAATTTGTTTTAATAAAAGTGAAAGGAAAAAGTTTGCATCTGCAACAAAATACAAATCAAGAAAGAAGGCAGAACAGCTTGTTCTTGTTATTGTTTAATATATTAATGGGCATTTAATTTAATTAAGGGGAATTATCCCAATGCTAAGCAAAAGAAATCCTGAAGACTTATGAGTATTAGCTATTTCAATCTACCTCATTACATAGTTCTTTCAGAAATCAAACTCTTCCATAAAAATAGAGAAATCAGAGTTCTCTGATGTACCTATCTAATACCTATATTGATTTGCTCTCATGCAAAACTTGCTTTTAAATAACTCTTTTACCTCCTGCTTGGTGTTTATCCCTTTTCTCCATGGTGCTGGACCAAGGCTGGGCCAGAGAGGAGCAGCTCCTTGTATCCTCCTCCATGCTTTTATTGGGTTCACATGGCAAGTTTTTCATAGCAGGGAGGCTGCAGGGGTGTATTCTGCAAGAAGACACCAGGAGCTGCTCCTGTGTCAGACAGAGCCAGTTCTAGCTGGCTCCAAGATGGATCCACCGCTGGCCAAAGCTGAACCTATCAGTGACATAGGTGGCACCTCTGTGATAACATGTAACATAGGATAAAAATGCTATGCAGTAGCTGGAAGAGGGGAGTGAGAAGATGGGAGAGAAACAACTCTTCAGACACCACGGTCAACGAGGAAGGAGGGGGAGGAGATGCTCCAGGAGTGGAGCAGAGATTCGCTGCAGCCTGTGGAGAAGACCATGGTGACACAGATATCCACCCTGCAGCCTATAGAGGACCCCAGCTAGAGCAGGTGGATATGCCCTGAAAGAAGCTGCAGCCTATGGAGAGCCCACGAAGGAGGGCAATATTATTAATTGGCAATAAACTAAATTAATTTCCATAAGTCACATGTGGTTTGCCTGTGATGGTATTGGTGAGTGATCTCGCTGTCCTTATCTTGATCCACAAGATTTCCAGTGTATTTTCTCCTCCTGTCCTACTAAGAAGAGGGAGTAATAGAGAGGTTTGGTGGGCACTTGACAGCCAGCCAAGATGAACTCACTACAGAGCTGTTTACAAAGGACCTGTTTAATATCTATCTTTCTCTGTTTACTACCAAAACTCAAAAATTACTAACTTGAAATAGATTACTAACTTTCTGGTAATTGAAATTAGGTGAGTTAAAGAACAGCTTAATGAATTATCTGAATTTTGCATCAACATTACAAAGGTGGTATCTTATTTAGGAATACTTCTCTCTAATAACCTAAAAATTAAAAAATCCACACAAAAAGTAGTATTCATAGAGAAAAAAAGAATGATGACATTTTGAAGATGCCACTACAGACAAACTACAAACTGCTGCTGTTTTAAGCACACTTGATGATGATGGAAATGTTCAAAACATTCCACAGTACTGCTGACAATCTGTTGCTGAAGGACAATTATCAACATTATTTGAGATTTTTGTGCTAGGGAGTAGTTAGCTGTGCATTATGGGAAATTCTAAAGCTCTAGGTAACATTTTGCTTTGAATTTTAATTATTATGTTCTCTAGATTCATAATATATTGCTCAAAAGAAATCAGTATCAGAAATAAAGATTTGTAAAAAAATTAAATAATTTACAGGGAAAGGACTGATCAAAATGAGACACATTATTAGTTCATAATTCTACTGACTAGAGTTCAAAGGGGTGCTTTTAGATCAGTTTGTAAAATAAAAACTCATATGTGTAACAAATATGTCACTCTGTTTCTTTACTATTCAGTTTTATTACAGTTCACATGCCTAAAACGAAATTAAACCAAGTGTAGTCTATTGCAAAGTCAGGAATGTTTAATGTGACTTTATCTCATTTGTCTGGGAAACACCGAAACTCTAGACCTGCTGTAGCTCTCACTTTTTGTGGAATAGAAAATAACATAGTACTTTGTTCTGGGGTTTTGTTTTATTCTTGACTTTAAAACTGTTTCTTTTGTTAGGTTTTCATTATTGGTTTTGAGTTTTTATTTCTTTGTTTTTTACGATTTAACAGATTCTCCAGATACTTTTTTTGATAAAATTTTAAGGATCACTTCTGCAATCAGACGTGGGGGAAAATACATAAACCAATCTAAAACTATCACACAATGTAACAGTTACTTGTGGAAGTATGAGATGCATTTTAATCACTTCACTTTTGGGATCTTATTGTATGTAATTATGACAAAACCACAAAAATATGTTGCATTTTTGTGCTTTGTGTGAGAACAACATGAGATGAAAACTTAGCTAATTGTATAGTGGTCATAAAGTGAATTTTTTTCAGGTTCTGTGTTGCATATTGCATTCTGTGATTGATAAGGGGCTGCCTTGGGGCAAGTAAGCGGGAAGAAAATAGAGAACAGCTGAGGCAGCAAGAACTCTATCATTTATTACAGAAACGACTGAGGGGTCCTCAAGTTGTAGAGCAGTGTGTTCCAAACGTATTGAAAGGTCAATCCCTGATTCAGCAAGGCACATAATAGGCATATTTGTAAGCATGTTTTTGATTGTTTAATCAAGTCAAGGTCATATACATGAGGGTTAAGACCTTCAGCTGGATGTATGTTCAGTTGAGACACACTGAGCTTGCTTAAAGCAGACTGGTAGATTGATAAAGCAAGATCAAGAAACAGTAACATTTTAGTATTATTATAATTAGAATATGTGTTTTGGAAAAACCAAAAGGCTCCAGCCATTACTGGATCTCTATTAAGCTCTATCCTGGCAGGAAGGAGCTTTTTACTCCACACTGAACATGGGGGTGACAAAGGTTCATGTCTGTGAAACCGACTTCTTCTCCGGGAAATATGAGGATATTGTGTTGTTAAGCTAAGGTTGCACGAAGGCTCTCTACTGTCACTGGATCATCCAAAAAATGAATCTACAAGTAATGAATACTAGTCAAATATGACACTGAATTAGATTTTTTCTTAAATGATTAATCATTAGAAGAGAGTTAACAGAAAATGAGATTAGTATTCTGTCCAGTTCCTCAAACTGTTTTTTCTGAACAGTATCATTAATGTCTTACTTTACCTGAACTCAAGTCTGATGCTTTGCATCCATGTACATACCTCCCTTACAGCATCACGGGAAAAAGCACTAAATAAATCATCAGACAGGCTGAGGAAGAATTTAAAATCAGTTCCTGTAGCCCTTGGGAATGCATGGGACAGTGGAAAACATTAATTTTTAACTCTTCCCCTATGGATCAACAGCAGACTTTTGCGGAAATCTTTTCTACTTCTGACTTTTTATTATGTTCCTGTCATACAGAAGATTAAATTTGTGCTTTTTTTCATCAGTTATCAAGTTTGGGATTCATCATATTTAATTTAAAACATCTGAAGCCACCCATTTTGTCATTATCATTCTCTTAGCTCCCTCTATGGTGGGTAGATAAAGGGTATTTGTTGGAGGTATTTTCTTTCTCCACTGTCTGTAGAAGGAGACTGGCCTAAGGTAAGAACCCTTGTTTTTAGATGCCTAATGTCAAGCTAAAGAAGCCTGTCTCTGTTGAACCCATAGGTGCTACCAACTTTAATTCTGGTGATTTATTAGTGACATTTCCCTCTATGATCTTAGAATATCAGAATTACCTCAGTGTGCTATGTTGTATGTAATGTTTGACAAATGAAACCTCAAACTGAAAATCTTATAGACATTTTAAGATCCCATGGAAAGAGCAAGATTGTTAATGCTGGTGTCTTTTACAGATTCTATCCAAGATAATTCCTACACTTGTTTACATTTGACTTTCAGTGTCTTAATGTATATATTCTTTTTAAGTTTTCAGTGTCACAAAAAAAAAAAAAGCAGTCTTTCACTTTGGTGCCTAATTTTTTCTAGTGCACCATGATAAAGATTTAAAAATATTGCCATGTTGCAGAGTCTTTTTTGTGTTCTGCAAGTCACTTTGGAATCCTTCAATGTGAAAGATATTATAAACACAGTATTATCATATTGTTCATTGTGTTACATTGAATTAAATGTATTTCCACTATTTCTGTATTATTGGAGAGAGAAGGTTATAGAAGAAGGATTCTCAGATGAAAAAAAAAAATTATCAGTGGTTGCAACAGAAAAACAATGCATGTTCATCCCAAATAAAGTCTTTTCTAACACAGGAAAACTCATGGGATTTTGCTTCCAGCACAAATAAATCAATATTCCTACTATGGTACTACTGATTCTACAGCAATTTATACCATCTGAAAATCTGATCTAGCAAATTTGTTTACCTAGCTAGACATACCATACTTCAGTGGCAGCACTCTGATTCTGCAGTTAGAAGAACAGAGGTTCTACGATGCAAGTTAGTACTACAATTTTATGTTGGCACTGTTTCCTCTATTAATAACGTTAATAAAACTAATAGTCTGTATTTTTACAAATCAGCTAAAATATTTTTTGCCTTTTTTTTTTAATTGGTCTGCTTTTCTTTTTGGCTGAATCCTGTACAAAATTAGTTCCGTTATAGACCTGTTTAGTTTTAGTCATTTACTTCTTTTATTTTCTGTTCCTTTGTTTGTTTGTTTGTTTTAGCAATACAGGAAAAAAATTGAGATGACCTTATTAAAGGACTGAAAGTGATCAGAGGCCTCTAAGCCAGATAAAGTGGAATGACACAGAGAAACTACAGAATGATTCCAGACATCTGAGCTGCAGAAAATTAAACTTTCATCACTGCAAGAGGGGAAATGTTAGACATACTTGAGAGGGAAACAATAGGAATAAGGATATGTGAGTAGAGTTACCAATATTGTACTTTTGCAGCTGAAGGTAAGGTGAGTTTTGCCACCCTCTTCAAGACATGTTAAAAGCAGAATTTGACATTCATGCAGCACAACTGTGTATTTTATTTCAACACATCTGGAGAACAACATGTTTTAAGATTTGGACTTAGAAGGGAAATCCAGTTAGACTAATTAAGGAAATCAAAACTAAATAACTCTGACTTCAAAAATCTTATGAGGTTAAAAATAATTTTGGTGGGGATGATTCTGAAAAAGTGTTAGGTGAGTGTATCAAATATACTTGCTCTGTTCCTGCTCTTCTCAATCATCCATTTACAGTCATTGTTCTGCACAGAATATTGAGATTATGGACCCTTAGTCTGAACCAGTTTGGTTTTTCTTATGTTCCTGAGGGACTGCTCATATGAGAAAGAGCTTGTATTCTGTAGACACTGACGGGAAAATGCAGATCAGCACAGTATCCAGTGTTTATAGATAAATTCCGCACCTGCACATGGGAAGGGCAGCAGGCCTGCTTTACAAATTTTTGCTCCAAAAAAGAAGTTTTCTACAGCAATGTCTTTACTGGTACTGTTAAAGCTTATACTGAACTTCAAGTGTTCCAAAGGATGCGTCATGTTCTTCTGCATAAACCGATGGAGGTTCTCCTGGTGCTGAATTTACTGATCAGGAACTGACCTTGATGACATAAAAAGGAGAATGTTAAAAGTTTGAAGAAGAAATGATACATTTTAAACACTGCCATGAAATATTGTGATATATGAGATACTGTAGTCCGTAATAGATGATGTAGTCCCTGATGGTCTCTGCATGTTTCTGCACGTATGAAGACAGTACCATATTAAAACTGGGAAAAAGCCCAGTCAATAAAACATTCTTGCTACTGCCTACTGTGATAGTAAAGGTGCATTTCACACTGCTGTTTGAATATAATAAAAAATAAAACAATTACAATAAAAAAAGCAAAGCTGTACAGCAATATTGCATTTCAAAGGAAGTAAGATATTGTGGTCTAGACTAAATTCCAGGGGTCATTCAAATCCAAATCAAAAGGAAAAAAAAAAGTCATTAGAAATTGGAGAAAAAACTTTTTCTGATCATCTGTTTTTTCCAAAAAAGCTCTTAAAACTACAATATATCAGTTTCCTGTACCACAGTCTGGTTTGATAGCTTTGTACTTACCTGTCAGAATGAACAGTGGTAAAACAACTTACCACAAACATTTGAATTTCCTTCAGTTCCAACGTCTTAAGTTAAAAATACAAGTTAATAAGAAATAATATCTCACGGCTTTTCACATTTGAATTTTAATAGAACTTTGCTGGGTTTTTTTAAATGATTATTTTAAAAAAATGTTGTAACTGTAACAGTTTAGCAGATAGTTTGATGTTCTTACAAGTTTAATCTTTAGTGCATATAGCCTGTTTTCAGTAACTGTTCAGTACCATATAACCTATGTGTTTTCAAAAAAGCCTGAACTAGAAAGAATCATCTGGAAATTTCAGTGGTTACTCTGATGTTAGGATAAATTATGTGATGAACTGATTCAGCAAATAATATGTGCAGTCTTTAGCAGATTGTAGTTTTGAGATTAAGCTCTGGATTGCAGCTCATAAAAGTCTTAATTACATACCTGAATGTATGAGAGCTTCCTTCCCTGTGATATTATGCAACTTGTGTACATTAAAAGCATCGTATTGAATTAAAAATGTAAGCACCGAAGACTTTGAAAATCCAAATTTTAAACTTAGAAACCATAACAGTCAAATTGGCTTAGTACTTCAATGTCTAACATATATTAAGAAGACATATCCATAAATGTACCTAAAGTATTCAGATACATCATCTTCAAAAAAGTAAAAAAAAAAAAAATCTCTAGTCAAAGTATTTTCATTTTATATATGCAAATTTCTATTTTTGATAACCTGTTTAATAAAACTGAATGAAGTTACAAATTGATTTTGCACAGTTAGATCTTGACCTTGTGTTGGTGTAGCTGAGGTAACAATGTGCTAATAAAATTATTTAAATACAATAAAATGTTATTTTGCAAAGAGTTACTCTTCATAACATATTACTCTAAAATAATATATTACCAAAGATACGTTAATGTCCTTCATCTTCACCAGTTTTAAACTGCAATGAAACATAACCTGTTAATTTATTGAAGAAACTATTTTAAAGTGTTATTGAATAAATATTTCTAGTTTCCAACCCCATAAATAAATTACCTCCTTTAAAACAAAAAAAAAAAGAGAGAAAAAAAAACCACTAGAGAAGAAAAAGTTCTAGATACTTACAGCTAAAGGTCCTATTTCTCATGCATGAAGACCTTTGACCCCATACTTTGACCCCAGAGCAGAGCTTAGATCCCATTACCTAAAACTAAATAGTGTATTACCTAATGGCATAAAAATGCTGCTGCTTCAGTTTCAGATCTAGCCTGCACATGGTAAGGATGGATATATTTTTCTTAAATGCCAAGATTATTCCCAACATTTTTCATATTTTCACACTCCGCATAGCATTACATTGCTGTATCTACTGCATCAGTTATATACACATTTTTCAAGATAGAAAGCATCACTAAACTAATGTTAAACAGAAAGTGAAACTGACATACTTCACAGGTACAAAGTTTCATGCAAGTTATTTTTGCATGTAAGTCAAAAGCAAAACTCTCAACATTTGTAATACTGGTTAACCATCAGCAAAGACATTTTCTTGTTTCCAGAATGAAATAGTATGAAATGGACTGTTTTTATTAATGATTTATTTAGCACATAGTCAACTCTGAGGCTCTAAGTCCAATTGGGTGTATCTCTGCCAGCTGACTTAGCATGGAGCACAGTGCAGGCTAGCTGTACCTTTTTTTACCCGACCATTTAATGAATATTGCATTCCATATCAACTTGCAGTTTGTTATGTTTATACTCTAACTTATTAAAGCCAGTACATAAGCATGTATAAGAGTCATTAATGTGGTTCCACCAATTGCAGGTATGATATTTATGTAGCTAACAATTTCAATGACCTTTAAAATTTGCAGAGAAAATACTTGCATCTCCTTTGAGGGATGCAGTATTGATAACAGTTATCCTGGTAAAAAAATACAGAATTAAACAAAAATATTAAGACTAAATTGCTGAGCCAACTCAGAATTTTTTTTCATCAGAGAATAATATATTTATTATTTATTTTACTGTCTATGCTAAATTACAGGGTTTTTTTCCTAAGCGTTTCCCTTTATGTCTGTGAACGAAATTGTTAATGTGTATTTATCACACAAATACAGGCTAAATAAAATGTCAGGTAGCTTTTCCAACCTATCCAACAGTGCTCCAATATCTTCTTTGTTAAAAACTTACAGAAACAAATAAGTCTGCAATGATTAGGGAAAGAAGTACTTCCCAAAGGCCCTTTCATTGGAGAAAATTAATTCTACATATAGTCCCAAATTTTTCGTTCTTCAAGCAAGACCTTAAATTAGGCAACTGTATAAATTAGACTTGGATCTGAGTAACTAAAGATTACTGTGTTTTCTCATTGTTGGCTTCAAGCTGTACTTTCACTTTGTGCTTTCATTTGTCACTGTAAAAAAGGTAAATAATGGATATAGGGTTTCTGTCTGTTTGTTTTCTACAGAGAAACTCAAACAATAGCATTAGGATTAGAATTACAACGATTAAATTACATTCAGGTTTCAGGTTCTGGAACTTGTGATTGTTCAGTGTTGATATTGTGTTTTCTTTCAAAGCCCCATATCAATAATTTTTTTTAGAAATTGTATAATAAAATTAACTGTTCATCTCAGGTTTTTTAATTGTCTTACCTGTCCTCCATCTCTTGATTTATTCTTCAAGCTATCTGGGTCAGGAATTGCTTTATACAGCTCCTGATGCAACAGTGTTGTGATCTATGCCTAGAGATGCAAGTGAGACGATGATGCAGTTCTGTTGTGCTGATAACTAGTTGGCAGATAGTGAGGAAAGAATTTCCTATACTTTTCCTCATGTTTCTGAAATTATAATGTAAGCATAATCCATTTCTATGTATGACTGATCTATACAGAAACACATTGACACTACATATCTTATGAATATGCAAGGCATCCTATATTACTGATCCAATTTGCCACATATGGTGATATGCTTGCAGGACCCTTTCTCCCAGAAGCAGAAGTTGAAATGGAACCTTAAATCAATTTCTTCATATGTAGCCCTCTCTTTTATACTTTTCCCCAAGTAAGGTTGATACAGAGTTGTTGTTTTTTTAACTGAATTAAAATGCCTTCCCAGATGTGTTAGATATTATCTTCCAGAGTTATAAAGTAGATCTTTCTACAACCTATTCACTCATATTTCTATTGACTTTGTCCTACTCGCCTAAAACACATATGCTAGGCATATTTACTTGTTATTATTTTTACTTTACTAGTATATTCATTCTACAGGAGATTTCTGGATTAAATAGTTGTAAACACATGCATGATTTTAAACGTATGTTCAATTTTGAGTTTGCAAGTGTTACTTACTTTTCCACATAACAGCCTATGGAAAATCCACTCATAAAGACAAAATATATTGCTACTAAAACAGAGAACCATGTTTTTCTTTCAGTCTCTTCAGTTTTCTGTACCAGACTCAAATTTCTTGTAGTTTAAAGCACGACATGAGAAGGACCTTCTTTACTGTGAGGGTAACAGAGCACTGGAACAGGCTGCCCAGGGAGGTTGTGGGGTCTCCTTCTCTGGAGATATTCAAAACCCGCCTGGACACATTCCTGTGCAACCTGCTCTAGGCATGCCTGCTTTAGCAGGGGCGTTGGACTAGATGATCTCTAGAGGTCCCTTCCAACCCCTACCATTCTATGATTCTATGAAAGCATCTAACCTCTGGTTTGTGATGGAAAGAAAGTTATCAACCCTATCTACTAAGGAAAATCTGGATTTAATAAAATTGAAACTTATAAAAATAACTAATTTACAATACTGACTGGATAGCATTTGAGTTACATATGTACCATACTGAAGACCATCAAATTAAGTTAATTTAAAAAAAATAAAGACTTATAAAAACAGTAGGATAAGGAAAATAGAGCCTGCTTTTCAGCATGTTGATTTGAGATTTTGGAGAGTAAACTCAATCAGGATGTTAGGAAATGAAGAACAGTTAAGCATATTACAACTTTAAACATCAAGATCTGTCATGTGTGCTTGAAACATGTAACAATGACAGTACTCCATGAAAGAGGAAAGATTTTTGTGAATGTAAGTTGTCATTAAAGGAAATTTAGGAAAATAAGAAAAAAAATGAAAATCACACAATACATTATGTTAACAGTTATGTGGCATTAGAGCTGTTTCTGAATCTCAGGAAAAAAGTCCTTAACAACACAAACCTTCCATTCAGACATCTAAATTAACTATTTATATTTAAATCATTTCAGTGTAAATCAGCATCTTTCTGGAAACATATCTCACCAGTATAGGTACTTGTTCCTGGGTAGGAACATTGTGGCACTTTATCAGGAAAATGTTTAAAGCTCAACTAAATTGAGGGGGTTTTGAGATTATTGAAACATTAAATTGTATTAGAAAATAACAGGAAGTTTAGGGAAGAATGTGAAAAAAACAGGGTTTAGAAGTTACTACAATAATAACAGAAGTTACTAGAAGTAGCTGTTTGAAATCTATTAGAATAATAGTAGTTATTCTAATAATAGAAGTTACTATTTGGTTCCTCATTTCATTACAACATGACAAGCCAAGAGTTACATTCTAATCCTTCTCTCCTAGAGAACTGTGACTTTTTGCCACTTTAATAGTTCAAAGTGGCTAATCCTGATTTATACAGATATCAATAAATGATGAATCAAGTCATGAAACAGTCATGCATGAAGTATTTGAAAAAAGATAATTTGGAAAAGAAACTAAACACTTCTGAAAGCACACTCATATTCTTATGAAAAGGCAGTGCTCCATACAAAACTAAGTAGATATAATAAATGTTGTGTCAGAAAAGAAAGTTCTTATCCACTCAGAACCTTTTTTCTGCTTAAGCAGCCTTATGGCAGCAGGACTATTGGATTGCATAATTGGTATCACACATACCACAAATAGAAGTAACATGATAGTTATTGATGTTTTCCTCTTGTTTATGGTCATGATGTTAGCCATTGAAGGAAAAAAAAAAATTCTTATTCATCTCCTTGACCAGATTTAAAAATTTGTGATGGATTCCAAGCGCTGTCAACTGAAATATGGTCCTTACAAATTTTTTTTTTTTTTTTTTCTGGTAAGTATTCAATTAATTTTCTTTGGAAACAATATTTAGGTGCAGAGGTGATCTATTTCACAGTGCCTTAGATTCTAATTGCCATGGGAAGGACCATCAAGCCTTTTCTAGTCTTTTATCAAGGAAGGGTATCAAAGTTATAATGGAAGCTGATGACATTTGATACCAACCTGCATTTAACATAAGTGAAACTTCAAACATTTTAATAAAATTGGAAGAATATTCATGCACTTTTCTGGTATCTGTACTTCTTGTGTGAGAAAGCTACTTTCCTGAAAATTGTACTTTCAAAATGACCCTTTTTCCAATAGCCAATCTTGTCAGTGATAATGTTCTTTCTCGACATAAGTATTTCTTGCATAAAGGACTTGTTACCTGGTAACTACACTTGTAAGAAATAAGAAGGCTAAAAAGTTCAGTGAAACATTAATACCAGCAGAAAACCTAACAGAAATTGTATTCAGCTTCCACTTTTAGATAGATAATTCTGTATTTTAAAAATTTTACACGTTACTGAGGCAAACATTACTTGATTCATCCTGTGTCTTTACTGTGCATTCATTCTCAGAGAGGTAGATTGGAGATAAATTCCCTCGAAGAAATTCCTACCGAACCTAACACCTCTCTACTTCTTAGCTTTCAGATGATACAAAGAAATGAGCTTTACAATTCAAGCATTTATGCAAGCTGCTTGAAGTTAGTTTGTGTGGCTAAACTATGTGAAAAAACCACAAACCAAACCCAAAACAAACAAACAAAGAAAACAAATGCAAAATAAGAAAAAACCCAACCTTTAACTAGTTTTCAGATGGAAGCAATATGTACAAATTATATGGATGGGAGGGTTCTGAGGTGACTGAAGGAAAGAGAATTTGGCCTAAAATGTAATTCTGTAATACCAAGACATATTATGTACAAATTATCCCATTGAGTCTTAAATGCTGAACTCTAAAATATTCAACAGTCAAGTCTCTATTGCACTGGAAAGGATTACATAAGAAACAATCATAAAATCATGAGAATTAGAGATCAATACGTTGTAACTAAACTGATCTTTCCCAGTCACTGTAAAACAATTCTGTATTCCTTTTCTCTAGAATAATCTTTCCAATGTATCACCACCTACTCTGTTTAGAAAATAATTAAGTTTCTCTGATTCTGAGCATCACACTTCTGCTGTCAAGCACAAAACGACTAGAATATAAGCCATATCTACATCAGGTTGTTACATGGATGTCCCTCACTGAATATGCCACACACAGACTAGTGTAAATGTACCCTATCTACTACTACAGATTATTTTAGTATTAATCATAATTCTCTTAATCATAAGGTACTGTTTCCTTTTTTCATCACAAAGTTTTCTACTAAAAATTGGTACTGTAACTCAAGAGATTCTTCTAGTACCATAATAATCTTAACTTTTCAAGACTTTCTGACATGTTGTCTTGCTACTTCCACTTTTCTGAATCTGCTATATTTACCCTTTTTGTTATTGTAAATCAAGTCTACAAGGTCAGTCCTCATTTTTGCTATTCAATTTATCAATAGTCTTAGGGTAATGTAATTCTTAAATTGTTAATCAATTTATGTGTGCTTTGAATATCAGATAATTAAGTGCTATGGAAAATAAATTGTTGCCACTGATTAAAGTGGGTTTTTTAGTTAACACCACTAATAGTAGTGCAAATATCTTAGCAGGTTACATAGTAGAACGTGATTAACGTCAACATTCTGAAATTTGATCTAAGAACCTATTATAAAATAGTCATGCCATATTAAAGTTAAAATGTTTCACTATGTTCTCTTATTGTCCATGGAAGTGTCTCAAGCAAGACCATAAATATTTTAAACCATTTTGGATGAGGGAGCTTAAATGTCTGTCAGTTGATGGCATTGTGGCACTAACACCTAGGCACATCGGTATAGAGGGTATATCAAGAGACTTATCAAAATAAAAATAAAAATTTCATTAAAATGTTTTCTGATCATTATACACATTTAAAAATAGTTCCATATATTTGAAATATTCATACATACACTACCATTCATTAAAGATAAAATTCTAATATAGCTAATAATATTAAGAGTATTTTTTTCCCCTAATAATTTCAGAGTTTTAGCAATCTTTCTACATGGCAGTGTACAGTTGCAGATATAAATTCTTTAAAAGTGGATTTCTGGGTTTTGGGAGTTTGTTAAGGGTTTTTTTAAAGCAGTATTAGATTGTATGAAATAGCAGAAATAGCACACAGTTTATTTTTTGGTTTGTGTGAATATGGGTACATGTATGTGTGTGCATTTGTGTGGATGTATGGGAGAAAGATGGGAGGAGTTAGATTACCAGGGGGCTTTTTCTTCTCCAATCTCCATAGTGACTGACAGCTAGTTATTTCAATAGATACAAGGGAGCAGCGATCTTCACAACTTTAATACATCTCACACACTAAGGAAGGCATTTTACTGTGTCTACAGCAGCATTGATGATTTCCTGAGATAATATTTTGTTGAGAACAGAACATTTTTTAATATATGGAATTCAGGACAAGAACAGGTCTGTTGCCCAGATTTTAGTATACATGATTCTTAGCAAAAATAATCCCCAATATACTGGCCACCAAGTGAAAGACACATGGTGACTTCCACAAGTGTTTTCTTGGCTTAAAAATGAAAACTTTAAAAGGAAAATTTTCTCCTATTTATTGACTGAAGCTGCTTTGTTACTGAATAAAAACTACGTTAAACTTTTAATATATATAAATTAGAGTGACTAAAAATTATTACACCCCAAATGTCTCCAGGAATGTTGTCTTTATTAATATTCAGTATCTGTGTGTTGTTCTGTGATTTGCAGAAAAGCAATAACAATTAAAAAAGGAACTTAATCATTCTTCTCCTAAAAGAAATTTAAGACCTTTTCATGCCTTTATTTGAAGGCTAAAGATACAGGTTTCATTAAGAAAATAATTTTATTTGCAGAATGGAGCTACTGAGTACAGTCTATTCTACTTCATATAACTTTATGTAGTGAACTAATGTATTTTTAAAATAAGAAGGAAGTGAACTCATGCATTAAAGTTAGACCATCTCCACATTGCATAGTGAATAACCTCATAAAGGCTTCAAATAGTCAGTTTGGATGTAAGACTCTAATCCGTAAATACTGTCCAGAACAAAGAATTTACAACAAAATTAAGATAAAGTGCACTTCTCACTTAGAATGAAATATTATAACAAATTATAATTTGTAATCACAAAAATGCATACAGCTTATGGTACATAACCATAAATATTTAAAATATAATAAGAATTTACCCACCACTTTTGCTTCAGACCAACGTAATTTGTATCTATATATTGCCTACAGTACCACTACTTGTAACAGTATCGGAAAGCCTGACTCAACATAGGTCTGATAATTTTAAAGAGATCAGATTTTCTTTTTATTTTGCAATGATTGACTTGCTAAGGGACTGTAAGGATGTTTCAGGACAGGCAGGCAAAAAGTAAACTGCTGTATACATTCAAGAGAGAAAGTACATCTTTGCTGGTACACTTTTAGAACCACTATTCAAAACAACAGAGTATTCATATTTCCATGCAACATAGCAGGGCTGACTAACAGAAAAAAAGAAAGTTCAACAAGTGCATATGGTATCATGTCAATCAACTGTAAAGTATACAGCTGAGAAGAAAATCACTTTCTTCATTAGAATTAATTAGGTACTAAAGTCTATAAATATTAGCAGTTTTATAAAAGAAATAAAATGACAACTGAAAAATAAAACATTTCCAATTTAGTGATGATTAAAAGTTTTG
>VZSC01000661.1:70533-86233 GCA_013398225.1 Steatornis caripensis
AATGTTTAATTAATACTGCAAATATAAATATTATAAATCTAAAGACAATCTTTGGATTATTCTGTTAAGTATCTCACTGCATTTCTGAGGTATTAATATAATTTGATATTTGCTTTCTTTACTGTTCATTGAAGGATAAAACACAATGAAGAGATTTTTGCCATTGCAACAGGAAGCTGTCAGACAAAAATACATCAACCAATTTTTAGAGGTCAAAAGATTTAGTGAATACTCTGTAGTTTTTTGTTCAATTCATCCAACACCAAAAATCAAACAATCAGTCCTGCAAATGTCTAGCTATATGAACAATTTTACTCCCATAAGTGGCTCTTGGTAATAATGAATTTCTGAAAGTAAAATTACTCATATGGTTCAGAGCATACAAGTCTAAATATCAGCAATATATTAACTATTAAAGTCATTATTTTTGCTATAGAACTGCACTTTAAATATACATTCTATTAGACAATAACACATTTAAAACATTCTGTGAAATAACATTGCTTGACCTCATGTTTATTTAAGTATGGCTTTTTAAAGATCTATTAAAACAAATCTTAAAGAATCATTTAATTATTAATTAAAGTATTTTGAAACCTAAACAACAAGTGCATTGGTAAAATTCGTTGTTATAGTTTGCAGTTATGAGGTGATTGTGTATGAAAATGTGTATTTTATACTCTTAATTACTATAGTATATTAATTACAGTTAAGAGTACAAAGCGATATATTCTGTAAGGTAGCTGAACGGAACTATTTCTAGCAGTTTAGATCAACCATTGGTTTACTGAGAGGTTTTGTTGGGGCTTTTTTGGTGACACACATTCAAATATTGAGCAATATTCACTTCCGATAAAGGTTATATTTCAATACAAAACTAGGTAAGTTGAATGTTTGGTTTTGGTTTTTATTTTAGGCAAAGTCATGTTTTGTTTGTCAGAAAGATTTTTATTCAACAAATTCTAAAATACATTTGAAAAATAGCACTTTCTTAGAAAAAAGGTGTGTTTTCTCTTTTATATTGAGCATGGCCAAAAAAAAAAAGAAGCTATTTTCACCTCACTTTCCAATACAAAGTTCATGTTTCTTATAATGATTACAGATATGCCAGTGAAAACATGTTTAATGGAAATTAATGAAAAGAAAAATTATTGTAGTACCCAGTAAAGTCTTACAAAATACTTATTAGTGAAGAAATACAATACAAAAGATTTCAAAGGTGGGATCCTGCAATGCTTTGCTGAGCAAGATGGAAACTAGCAAAGTGCAGAATCTGGCAATAGCTAATTCATTTCTAATACAAGATGGATATATGATCTTAGTATTGCATTAGCCATTTAGGCCCAGATCCTCAAAAGCATAAGACTTCATCTTAATTTTTTTTGAGTAACTGTGATTTAGCCCTTTATTTATAATTGTGTAGTAAACAATTTGAAGTCTAAAGAAGAGATTGAAAACTTCTTTCCTAAGCAAAAGTGTACTGATTTCTTTGGGTGTTTTGCCTGATTAAGGACTGCAAAAACACGCCTCAGGGAAGATCTAATAGGAAACATATTAAGGGATCATGAGATCACACACTAATCCTATCCTAAGGATAAAATCTAATCCTATTTTTCACTGAAGTGCAATTCCTCCTGTCCTGGCATCAGCACATGCATAGTTACGTCTCTCTTGCTTTTTTTCCGTGTGTGTAAAAGAGACAGTTCAATATCAACCTTAACATGTCTTTCTTTAAACTATAACCTATAAAAAGTGTTTATGATGCAATAGTGACTTAATCAAAAGCATTAAGAACATAACACTTTTCTTGAAACCCCTATGAAAGAAAATGAAAAGAACTGGCTGTTAACCTCAATGGCTTTTTTCCATATCTGTCTATAGCTTTCTGGAAGAGTTATGTCAAATTACTTTTACATATGTCAAATTCTTATTGGGGAAGATGAGAGTTTTCTAGACAGAAATGTAGGTAGGAAAACATGGCATTTGTTCATCCAGCATAGACTTAGTAATTTCTGTATTTCCAGGTTTTATTCTTATAAAGAATAAGATGAGGGTGGTAAGACACTGGAGCAGGTTGCCCAGAGAAGTTGTGGACGCTCCCTCCCTGTTCAAGGCCAGGTTGGATGGGGCTTTGAGCAACCTGGTCTAGTGGAAGGTGTCCCTGTCCACGGCAGGGGGATTGGAACTAGATCATCTTTAAGGTCCCTTCCAGCCCAAACCATTTTATGATTCCATGATAAAAGATTGTAAAATATTGTGTTTCTAGTAGAGGGAGACATTTAAGCTCTAACTGAATTAAGTTCTAACAATGAATTAATTCTGAATTAAATTCTAACATAACAAAGTACCTTCCTCTAACACATTCAAAACTACTTGAAAGACACATCTATATAACAGATGCATACAGTATTGTGTGATTTCCCTGAAACTCTCTTTTACAAACTACCTTCTTAACCTTCTCTTCTGAGATGACCAAGGGAATTCCATTACGCTGTAAATATTTTATCCAGTTACAGCATGAAAAAGAGAACATTCTTTAAAATTCAGATTACAACTGTTTCTTGTTTTTTTTTTATTAGGGTAAACACAGTATTTCAATGAACTATACAGAGTATTTTCATCTTGGACATGTCAAAAATGCAAAGCTGCATCTTCTGTGATTTAACCAGAGTATTTAATAAATATTTATTCAATAAAACTAGAAGGATTCAATAAGACTGGTGTTGAATACACCTAGCCCTGTAATCTTGAAGTTCTTTTTGAATATACAGTATGTATAAAACATTTGATTTAAAGGCTTCAGTTGATAGATATTCTATTAGGGAAGTTGTTCTGATGGTTAGTTACTCTTGGGAGTTGCTTATTTTTCAGTCTCATCTTAAAGCATCTAACTAGAGTCAAACAAAACAGTCCAACAGCTAAGGAATGTTTTACAGTGTCTTGAGAGTTTTCCTCTTTCATTTGTTAAATTTTAATAAGTTTAAAACTGTTAATAATTTAATTATTTAACCATTCACCAATGTGAATGGATGAGAAAAAATGCTGAGTGAAAGAAAAAATCACGCCTTTTCATAGTATTACAAATATCTGTACTATTTCGCACTTTTTTTTGCATCAATGCATGCCACAGCCTTTTTGTAGTTGACAAATTTTACATGAAGGGACTTATATGAAAACTAAACAAAAATATCAGAATATATAAAGGTTTGCTTCCAACTGGCATCTCAGGTATACAAACACCAAATCCTGTCCTTGACATATTGCAGCAATCAACTTAATATGTAATGTGACAGAGTATGGAAATATATGGCAAATACTGATTGTAATACCAAGCTTTTCTCAGATAGCAATTAAAAAATAGTGAGCAAAAATGTACAATAAATATAGAAGATTTCTTGTATTTCCATGTTATATTCTTCTGAAATTATTTCATACTATTGCACAAATAATGTAAATCTGAGCTCCAAATTATGTATATACAACATATTAATATGAAAATGATATCAGCCATTAGAACTACTGGACGAAATGTTCAAATCTTCTGAAAAAATGCAAAAATGTTTTTGGATGAAGTCCCAAACAGAAATCTTAACAAAAACTGGGATATTAACACTAATATTTGGCCTATGTATCCCTTTAAAATTATACTTTCTTTTTAAAATTTGCAATCTGCATATGATAATATTCACTTCCTGTCTTAAACCACTGTGGAGTATTGCTGTGTAAGTTGAACAGTTACACATTTCAGTGGTAGAAGTGATGTCTGAATGCAGCTTTTATTAGCTTCTTAAGTGCCCAGTGCTGTTCCCATTGGCAGTGCTCCCATTGACTTCAATCAGGGCAGGAACAGGCCCTAATTTTCTAAGGCACTTTAGGATCCTTTGGGAAGAAAGGTGTTAGAAGAATACAAGCCATAATTATCAATTTGTTGTCAACAAAGCACTCTCACAAATATCTCCCATAGTCAGAGAACTTCATATCTTAATTTCAAATTTAAGTTTGCTGTAGCAATTTTAATGCTGCTGCTGAATGATTATTTGTCCAGGTACTGAGGCATTTTGTGACACCATAATTTCCAACTTTGACACGAAGAATTTTTATTATTGCGTAATGAAAAAAAAATCTAAGCCAATCACAATGACTTTTCTAAGGTTATATAAAATAAGATAGACTGAAATACTTGCCTCTCTTCTGACCCTGCTGCCGTAACTATAGCTGAAACCTTCTTTATATGTAAGACTCTCAGATCAAGGGTTAAAAGGTTGTATATATCTAAAAAGAATGCTTACAAGTTTAAGATACTGTAATATTCTAAGTATTCAATACTCTGCATTCTGTATGTTTTTACTTTTGCATGTCTACATTTGGACAATGAAAATAAGATTGTTTCCACTTCTGGTAATAAAAATGCTTGCTTTCAGATTCTCTGCCCTGCAAATAACTCGTTTCTTCTCAGTATTAAAAAATAGCTTTGACATTTATCTTTTAGATATTTTAAAATGCAGAGATAAATATAAATTGACCATATTTCCAAAACATTAGTTCACTAAAAAGGGCTCCTATTTCATCACTGTAGCAATTTAGGTAGTTGTAACAGATATACAAGGCCTCTTAGCCATTGTTCCCTCATCTCCTAAAAACCCAGTGAGTTCCAAAAATAAACATGACCAGATATTTCAGAGTTCAATGACAACAACAAAAACAATAATAACAACAATTCTGATTGAAGTGTTTGGATGACAGCTATGTAACATCTTTATAACCTGTATTCCCTGTTTGGATAAAAAAAAAAAAATCTAACTTTTTTAGAAGACAAGACAAAATGAAGACATTCAGAACCTATAACTACTTATCTTCCATAGATGGCTTACAGTTCAAATCTCTGAATAAATAAAAATATTCATTAATCCTCCCAGTACCTTTCAGCCATTAGGCTTAAACATTTTAGCAACCTTGTCAAGCCAGTAACGTTCAATTAAAAAAAAAAAAAATGACAAGAAAATAAAAAGTAAGCATGTCAGAAACTGAACTAGTATTAGATTTCAAGGTCCTCAGGCCTTTCTGAGCATATCAAAATGCTCTACGATACACACATCTAAATGTATATCGTCTACATAAGTTAAACCAGAAAGTTCCCTTTTTAGAGGAAGAAAAGACTTTGGTAACAGTAATCATCATCCTAGTATGTTCAGAAACACACACTTCTCCGTCAAGCGAACCAGAACTCAGACTAAGGACTGACTTAAGCCTGTATGTGTCAGATATATATTTGAATTCCTTTTCTTCAAACATGAAAGTGTGTTACATAAAAATTCTGACTGAACCTCATGAGACTACTCACATCAAACAGTTTATTCACATGTGGAAGTAGTCAGAGAATAAAAATCTACCTTTGAACATTTGTCTTCATTGCTGGGTTAAATTATCTTTCTGTAAGGGTTGTGAAGCAATATTGAGCTTTAATGATTAAATGATCATTTGTGAGGCCTTACAGCAACACAGAGAGCAGGAGGTAAGGGTAACTAAGTATAAGACAAGCATAAAAGAAAAATAGTTTCACTATGTAGCAGTAAATTGAAATCACATACTATTGATCAGGCCAAAGTTGGGAATTTTTGATATTTCACTATGGATTATTACATAGAGCAGTATATAATTCTCAAACATTCAAATAGCAAATGAGGTAAAATTAATACATACTTTAACACTTTAAAGAATTAGTCCAGTTCATTTGGACACTTGTTCCTAAGATAAATACTATGAAGACAAAATGATGAGAGGATACTTTTTTCCTCCATAATTAAACCTCTGATCCTAACCAAATCTAACAAAAACTTCTTTAGTAATCTGAGAATTCTTAAGAAATTTTTAATTACAGATAACTTTCAGTACATAAAATATACTGAAAATTATAGAACACATTCCATATATAAAATTACATATGGATGAAAAATTATTAACCGTTATAAATACATTCAATAATGTTTATAAAACCTGGTGAATTTAGAATCATTAACTACTTTTCATATTTATAGAAACAACTTTTCTTTAGAGAGCAGCAACTTCTTATTCTTTAGGAAAAAAAACTGTTAAGGAAGAGTTGATGTACAAGTTAATACAATATGCATTAGTAGACTTCTACCATTTAAAACTTTTTAAGTAATATATTGCACAATAGACTTAATAGATTATACTGTTCAACATTATATTATGGTACATTGCCACTTACTTGTTGGTAGCTATTATCTGCTGTGCCAAAAAGGTAAAAAGAAACATTTCAGAGTCAATCAGAAATTGTCCATAAGGAGTTCATTTTACCACTTAAATTACTCTGCTGAAAAGCTTCACCATGTAAGCATTGCCTGCTTATAAGACAGTTCCTCTTTTTGAGACAAGGTGCATTTAAAAAAATCAACAACAAAAAAGGCTTAATTCTGCACTAACTGGTGCCCCAGACATACGTACCTACAAATTTATGTTTATGCATGTATGTATTCACGTTACAGATTTACACTAATGGATGCTATAGATAGGACTAAAAAAAAAAAAAACCCTACCTAAAACATAATTTCCTTTGACATTAATGAGGATTTTGTTTAAGATCTTATTCTAGCTGTCAGAGCTACAAAGGCAAACACGTATCTTCACTACCTCAGTGTAAGAATGGAGAGAGAAGGAGGGGAGAAATGTAGACCATGTGATTCTGTTTAGAAAATCAATAGCTATCTAAAAGAGTACAATATTTTTCTTTAACATAAAATATAAACAATTAAGAACAACAGCTTAGATTCCTCTAGAGACAATTCTGCTCCACACTCAAGATAAAATAAAAAGCAGGCTTCAAAGCAAAAGCAAGCAGTTTGATTCAGTAACATGTAGGAAAAAAGAGTAAGACAAGGAAACAGAAAATTAAAATTGAAAATGTGCAACCGTTAACTCAATTTTAAAGAGTCGGAATTTTTTAAACACTGTTATAAACTTTATGAACCCATCAATATATAGTATTTTTAAATCATTTCTACAACCAATATTGACTAAACTGCATGCTATCTTTGGCTGGAAACGAACTAAAAATATCCATCCTTAAAAGACTAAGCATAATTTAATCACTGAACAAAGAAAATAACCTTTAGAAACAGCCAAAGTTGTAACTGATAGACACATTATAACCAACTGAGATTTGAAGCAACTTTGCAGCCGGTATTTTCCCTATGCACGGTAAGCTAATTAAACAGTCTCTAAAAGGAAGAGAGAAAACTGTAAGACAAACTGTAAAGACATTCCATACTTTAAAAAAATGAAATAAATGGGAGAATTTTCATTCACTTCAAAAACATCAAACATAGCGATTAGCCAGTTTTTCCTTTGATGCACTTTTCATCATCACTAAAAGAAGATATTTATACTTCAGGAGAAATGATTCAGCAGAATATTCATTATTTGAAAGTATATGGTTCGAGTTCTTTGATATTAATGTAGGCATTTCTTTTGAATTTGAAAACAGAAAAATGTACATATTCTTGAATTCTGAGCTTAATGTGAAACATACTGTAACATATACATTTGCGTTTGCTACAAATTATGATGTAAAATCTAACTGAATGAGCTGTACTATATGTAACTATACATAAACTCATGTAACCACATCATTATATCACTTATAAATAGTTCTATGCATGAATTAAAAAAGCCTATGAAAAACTTTAAAATTGCATGACTAATACATTTTAGATAAATGTAATAACATATTTGAAACAACTTAATAAATTGCCAACCTGAAAATGCATTTAGATGTTTAATTTTATAAAATTTAAAATAGAATTTACAATGATAAAACTGTATCATAGCTGAAGAGTATCAATACTGTGAACAACCCTGATTTCATTTTAGCAGAAAGCAACTGCTATTGGGACTACCAGCTTTATTACAGTTGTGACTAAAAATCCAAGTAGTTCAGCATTTAGAAAGAGAACAAATCTTTGTCATGCAGTAATTACTGCATAATTAATGACAGTTAGGAATTTATTATTTTAAAACTAAATTTAGGTATCTAATAGTGAGAGCTTCGTAAGAGCTGTTTTCATTTTCAAAAATACATTTGGTATATGTTTATTTATCCACTTGACTGGACAAACTAATTGCTATTCTAATGAAGTTACAGCAAAGTTAAATTCAGGCCACTCATGTGATACTACTTCAAATGTAAAAGGTAGAGTTCTAAGGTGCAGCAATATTAATGCCCTTCAATCTATATTCACCGAGATGTAAACTGGATTTGGGCCTGAACTTTTGTTCATAGCAACCTCAAAACAACATTTATATTACTATTTTAGACAAGCTGAAGTCTCGTAGGACTTTTTGGTGACTGTGCGGATATAGCATTTATATGCTTCATATGCTATATGAAGCACTTTTGCTTCATTCCAGGCCTAAGAGATTTCAAAACACACATGGAAATATTCTTACATCACAGTAATGGCAATGCTAATTAAAGAAATACAGATAAATATATTTGTATGCATATATATATATATGCATATATATATATGCAGACTTATACATGTATACGTACACTTCCATACACACACACGTATATATATTTCTTTTTTTAAATACAGATGAATAAACTAATAATCTACTTGGTAAATAAATTGTTTTCAGAAAGCAAAAAAAACTGTACTACATTGTCATCTTTCAAGTTTTAAGAATCTAACTTACTACTACTTAAAATAATTTTTTAATAAAGCTGATACAATCAGCTTTCTCACAGATTTCTCACAGCAATCTCACACTTTGTCCCCTTTCCCAAATAGGAACATAAACTTGTTGCACAAAATTATCAGAAAGTGTTGATAATCTAATGTTCACAAAATCAGATATATTGTTGTAATCATGAGAGCAAAATGTCTTATTACATGAAATATTGAACTAGACAATTATTATTTCAACTTTTTATCTTATCCCACTGTAGATATATTTTTGGAAAGTCACATAGAACCATGTCAGGATATACAATAGTAATCACGTGTCCAAACAGGAAAAAAAAAGAAAAAAGATCATTTATGTTTGACATGGTCTACAGTTTTCTGCAAAATTCAAAAATATTGTAAATACGAGGTTGCAAAATTGCACTAAAAGTGGTTGCACCTTCTATGGCAAAAAACACCACAAAGGGAACAATTTTTATCAATAGTCATTTCATCTAACTCAAGATTTCAGTACCAAGCCCATATAATTAAATAAAAGTATGTTGTCAGTTCATATGGTCCATTATTCTCAGGAACCACATCAGTGTATGTGGATGTAAACTGAACTTTCCATATAATCAGGACAATATGGTTCCAAAATAAATTTTACAATGCTGTACTACATTAATGTTCAGTTAATTTGTCAGCAGATTGGAAATGATGTAATCTGATTTTAAGGTACATAGCAGAACTATAAATGTTTATCATTACTGTATTCAAATTTGTCCCTTTACAGAACAAAAATGCTGAGAGAATGGCTTATTCCAATGACAAAAAGCCAAACGCATAAGAGCAAGGTAAACGTTTTATAACTGCCTTAATTCAACAGAATCCAGTTTTGTACTTACACAACTAGAAGCAAAATGTGGCCCATTAGCTGTAAGTTAAATAGTTAATTTGATAACCATTTAATTACAAACTTCATTACACTTTATTTCTTTGTATATTCAATTAACTAAATGCCTCTGGTTCCTAGGAGTTAGATGTGCCTCTTTGTATTTCCTAACTCTGCTCTGTTTAGTCTTTTAAGAATAAACATTTATTCTAAAGCATAACTGTGCTTAGTATTTCTGGAGTATTATCATACTGCAAAGTACTCTGAAATGTAGCTGAATAATGAACAGAAAAGAACAATATAAATTGTTAAGACTTGTGATATTTATATTAGGATAGTACTTATACATAGATAGATAAACACAAATCCATAAGACAGTATTGCTGGACTGCAAGGAGATCGATGTGCTCTCATTTCATCAGAGCACATTGCAAAGCTTCTTAGAAGGGTTGGGAAAAGATGTAAATGAACGCAGCATACGGCTGCCCCGTTTAGAGTGCTGCTACCCTGCCCGCTCCTCTCACAGAACCGCCTCACTTGTCTACTCCTCCATCCTCTTGTCACTCCTTAGCTTGAGGTTCTACATTTTCCAGAGTAAATGGATGCTGCAGAAAGGAGGCACAAGTTCCCTACAATCAAATAATCAACAGAAATGGGAAGACCATTTGCAGGTTAACAGCTATGGAATTGTGTCTGCCATTCACTCTTTCTTGTATCCCCATTTTTCATGCTTAATGCCAGTGTTCTCTGTTCTGCATAAGACAAACAAAGATTTTGGCCCCATTTTCTAGAGGCTAGTTCAGAAACGCTGCATTTCAATATACCAGTCTTTAACCAAATGAAAGGCTATTCAGGCTTCCTAGAGACACTGAACAATATAAAGAACCTGCCCTCTAAAAATGAAGGAGCTCTTGTTCATCCTGTCCTTCAGGATGTAGTGCCTTAATGGACTCTGCCCTGTGAGAGGGTAGCATATGCATTAAGCAGACTCTTAAGGTTCTGTAAGAAACACACAACACACAGGTCAGACATTTTAGCTCCAGCTAAATAAAAGTCTAAACAGCCTAAAGATCCAGGATGTTGCCTTCATACATTACGAACAGACATAATTAGCTATTCCTGCCTTTTCAAATATATTTTCTAAATTGTGTTTTTCATGGCTCATTCAGAGGCTTATATTTTATTATATTTTACCATTAATTTTGTTACATTACTTTAAGAATTAAATTATTATATGGTAAGAAAAAAATTATGACCAGAACTGTTTTCCTAAAATGAATACTTCTAAGAATTAGCTAGATGGTTTATTAAAAATGAAAACATAGGAACGCACTCAGAAATTAAATTCTGTAGTATACGGAATCAACTGAACATGTTTTCATGAAGTTAAGTGACCACTAAAACAAAGGGGGGTAAATCTAAAAAGAAGTGTAAGAATTTGGGCCCTAGAAGTGTAAAAGTGGAAGCTGCATTTATGTCAGACTTTTGACTGACGATGGGACTGACATAGCATCTGGTGTTTCAAGTAGTGTGTACGAATGCCTAGAAATTACAGGGTATACATTGTGGGATTAACCAACTGAAATTCAGCTCCTTTTATGAAAGGTAAGAATAAAGTATGTAATATAGAAAAGGGGAGGGGAGGAGAGGAGAGGAGAGGAGAGGAGNAGAAAAGAAAAGAAAAGAAAAGAAAAGAAAAGAAAAGGAAAGAAAAGGAAAGAAAAGGAAAGGAAAGAAAATGAAAGGAAAAGAAAAGAAAAGAAAAGAAAAAAAAGAAAAGAAAAAAAAAGAAAAGAAAAGAAAAGAAAAGAGAAAAGAAAAGAAAAGAAAAGAGAAAATTATGAACAAAGAAAAAGGAGAGAGAGAGGAAAAACGGTATCTCACCCCTAAACTCACCATTAGTATTTAGGACATTAAATTGGTATAATATGAAAAAAACAAAAGAAAGTACAAAGAATATTTATTTTACTTCATAAGAATAAATGTTCTATATTATCACAATCTATGTTCTGATTCTAGTAGTTACACTGAGAAATTATGATTCTCTTCCACCTTTTTACCTCTTTTATCACTGAATTTCATGTACTTTTGAAACAAAATGTGAGGCCATATGAGCAATTCAGTAAACTCAATATTACTTGTCACAAGACAAAAAAAAAAGGAGGGGAAAAAACCCACTCTAATAACCAATCTAACCAATCTAAAGCTAAAATAATATTCAGAATTCTCAAAATAGGAAATTTTTTTTTTCCTTCTTACACTTTTACCCCTTTGGTCAGCACTAACTCAGCAGTTCATCATGCAGAAGGCTTCACTGATCTTGCTAATAAAACAAAGGTCACATTCTTCTATAAATATTTTTTCTTTAAACAAATTATCCTGTTTTTAAATCAGAAGCATATCTCTCTTTGTAAAGTCATATTCCCATCTACTTTTTCTTATGATAATTTTCTGCAGATGATGTATCATTGTAGCCACTGAGTGGGAATCCCTACTTCCATTAAAGTTGTCATTCACAAATAGCCCAATCAGGTGTCTTTCAGGATAATTATGGACTAAAGAATATTATTTTGCAGTCTGTATCCTTTTTTTCATAATTTATCTTCAAGAATGCACTTTCTGAAAGTAATTGATGCCACTTAATTTTTTTATCCAATAATGGAACTGATATATTTTCTCTACTAAAGATGAGAAGTTGAAGAGATTTATATTAATTTTTCTGATTTTAGTGTAGACCCTTAGAAAAATTCATTACCAGTTATTAAGTGCATGTGGAAAACATGGAAGCAGCAGTACCACCAGCCTCAGAAATGGCAGCATCAGAGTGTAAGCATAAACAGAATGCCAAGGTATTTCTAGCAGCTGTTTCTTACAAATCCAAGCAATTCCTGCTCATTTACTCATTTGTGGATGCTGCCTCTTTGTGGCAGAATGCCATGTATAACGTACCTTTCACATTTCACATTGAGGACCTAATCCTACATTTGTATTGACATCTATGCAAACTCCTGTTTATCAGTTTAGAATCACAGAAAAAAAAAATACATACACATGAACGGACATGTACTGTTTGCTGGAAGTTCTCATTCAATCTTTACCGAGTTAGCCTTTCTCTTAGTGAATGACGAAGTCAATGAGGCTGAAAATTTTCTTACTTATACCCATTTAACAACACTGTGCCTCTGCTGAGTTTAAATGGAAGGAGAAGCAGGCCAGTGGTTTCAGCAATAGTTATTAAGGGCGTTGTTCAGAATTAGGGCTCCAGATCCGCCCCTGAGGCACCAGTAGTCACATCTCTCACTAGTGGCAATGGGAAGTATGCAGGAGACCAAGAGTATTGCACAGAACAGCCATATGTTGTGTCTGTTGTGACAAAAGCACACTCTTCATATCTGCATTTCAAACTGAAATAACACTCCACTTACTAAACTGTCCAAGCTAAATACAGTCATGCTTTCTTTTCTTTTTCTTTTGCTTTTGGTCAGTGTGGGCGGCATAGAGGGAAGAGCACATACCAACAAAACATTTATCTTGAATTCCAATGGACCAGTTATATAGCTTTGTTTTTTGTAGAAAGTGACAAATTGTACATGGATAGGAAAAGCAGAACAGAACACAGCCCTTTTGCAATAAAAGATGAACTAGTGAACAACTCTGCAAACAATACCAAACATGATAACGTAATGAAGAAGACAAAACCGCATATGAAATATCACTTACCCCGTTCCATATATTAAAGAACACTTCAGCAAGGAAATAAAATGTAAATATAAAACTATCTTATTCAATATGTTGGTGAAACACATATCCGTGTGTCACTCTCTGCCCCATGTTATATATGCTGGTAATTACTGTATGTCATGTTTTGAAAACAGAGAACACATTATGTTTTGCCTAAAAATGTTAGATCTTTCTGATAAGCCATAATTGCTAGTAAAAAGAATCCAGCGTACAAACAAAGGATTTGGAAGAAATTTTAAACTTCAGATACTCATTACTTCATGTTCTTACATTTGAATTATTTATCAAGTGTTTATTCAGAAACTATTAAAAAATCACATGTGCTGGGATACATATGAGACATCAGCTGTCCCATCTTACAGTGATGCTGTGTTTATGAATATCCTTGCCATTGCCTGCTGCCCAAAGGGGTAAAGACATTGTATATAGATGTGTACAGTCCATCATTTGGTCTTTCAGGATGCCAGTAAACACACGGATCTGTACAAGTGCAATTGTACTTGACTAGACAATCAGAAACTGGCTACTACAGCTGTAAAGTCATTATATTTTGGTTAACTAATAAAAAAGGAAAAAAAAGGAAAAAAGAAAAAAGAAAACTGACAAGTCAAAAATGAAACACTTCTTTTCCTGCTAAAATGAAGGCCTTCTACATGTCCCTCACTAGTTTGCCCAACCAGATGCCTGAGCAGGAGGTTACTAAAAGGTACATTTTTAAATAGAGAAACATGATTTTTTTCTATTGTGACCAGATTATATGTCTTAGATTGTCTGTGATGATTTGGTCATAGTTGGCATTTTCTGTAATGATTTAAAAGGTCCTCCTGATACTACATCAGCTCTGGAAAAAAGCTCCCAATGTAGTGCAACACTTTAAAGCAATCCACAGGCTTTGGGCCTCATCCTGAAAAAAGAAAAAAACACTTAAACATCCCAGTAATTTCACTTGTAAGAATAGTTCTGCATCTTCTATCCAAATGTTTGGGGCATTTGACTAACTTTGCTCAATGAGTGAGTCTATGGGACTACACACATTAGTAAAGTTGTTCATGTGCTTAAGTGCCTGCAGGATGAAGGCCTAAGGTGGGACTTCTTCCACAAGTAGAGATACTCCAGTGAGTCAGAATTTGCAGGATTAGGCCCTAAAATAGTGAAGGAAAGAGAAATGCTAATGTGCATATAAAAATAGGTGCTACAATAAAATATTTTTTTATATTCATCAATAAGTTATTTCACTAACCAGTTATGGATCATATATCTCTGCACTCTTTAATGATTTGTCCACATCTACAGTGATCCTTTTAAAGATCATAATATATTTTTTAATTCAAAAGTCCAGAAAGCATACAAACACATCCTTAAAAAAAGGAAACCTTGTATTAAAGTCGGGGTGTGCTAATCTCTCCATAAAAGCCGTTTAGACTTACCCATGGCTAAAAGGGGAAAATGTGCGCTGTACTCTTCCACCAGAAACAAAACAAAATTAAACAAAGCCTGTACAAAAAAAAGTGACCATGACTTTAGTGCTTGTAACCTGAATACGACATGACAAGACCCTCCTGCCACCTTCCCCAAGCACATACGGACACATGCACAACGCCAGTGTTGTGCCCAATTTACACAATAGGTGGTTTCCTACTTCCAAACACAGTAAAACAAACAAAAAAAAAACGTTAGAAGAAAATAAACTAAACAGCACACCCTTTCAGAATCATTCCCCGAAGCTGAAAAATCCCGTGCCAAGGCACTTCACCCTACAATAAAAAGAATTAAAGGGGGAAATAAAGAAGGAGGGTGAGGTGAAGGGGGGGTGGGACATCAGCATTTACGTTTCTTTGTTTTGCGTGTGGTTGTTAAATACAAATACTCTAGAGAAGGAGCTGCTGCGGTTGGCGGGGGTTGAGGGTGGGGAGGGGGGCTGTTTCTCAGAACTGGCTGAACGTGGTCTGTTTTTCCAGCACTTCGAGGTAGTCCGGCTCTGCGTTTAGTTTTGCTTTTAGCTCCAGGTACTCGTTCCTGTTGGGCTCTACATACACAGTACTCGGGGGGCTGTAGAGCACCGTCTCCCGCAGCCTGCCGTCCCCCGGCCCCGGGTGCAAGTACTGGTGGGCACGCCTAAGGTCATAGTTGGGGGAGTAGGTGTAGGCGGCGGGGACCTTGGGGTAGTCGGGGAGGGTGGAGCCGGGCGTGCCCAGCGTGGAGGAGGAGGAGGAGTGTTTCTCGGGCTCCAAAATACTCCTGTAAAAGCGATCGGCGTCTTGCACCGGGGAGAGCAGCTCCTGCCGCGGCTCGATGGTGCTCACGCTGTACGCGGGGCTGCGGACGGGCGCGTCCTCCCCGCCGGGCGCCGGCGGCGGCGGGGGGGGGGGGGGGGGGG
>VZSC01000661.1:94462-156424 GCA_013398225.1 Steatornis caripensis
CCCCCCCCCCCGAAAGCTTTCTAATATTCCAAATGAAATATATGATAGTGAAATAAAAAGAATTTACATGTAGTAAATAGGAATGTTTTACAGGAGTTTCTTAGTTTCTTATGACCTCACTATTTAAAAAAACCTATATTTTTAATTAATTCTGTATTTTGAATATATGGGATTTTATACATATATGCTTGCATTTTAAAGGCCTGTCAAATTTTACAATGCCTATGTTTCTATGCTGTTTTTCTCTCTGACACATAAAATTCGGCACACGTAAATACTTTTTTGTTGATAAGAGAGAAAGATGTTTTAAATAACCTTGGCAGCTAGATAGAGCTTAAGTCTTTCAACGAAACAGTTTTGGAAAAGTTGACATTTCATAAACCTGAAATGGTGTTAAAAACTGCTATGTGATTGTCACTATTGTACATATGTTTCAGTTTCATTATTCTGGTCCTGTGCTAATGAGATGTTAAAAAGTATAATGAATAGAAAATCCGATTTAATAAAATCTTACTTCCAAGTTGTTAGACTGTTAGATTGTTTTAGTAGCACACATGAGGTTTGAATACTTATTGATGTAGAACTATCATGCTGCTGTTCTATTCATTCTTACTCTGATGGACATATTTCTAATAAAGCACCTTAAATTTCCATAGAGCTTTGCAGAATTACATTTATTTATATGCAGAAATATAATTATTTCAATATGCATGCCTAGCATGAGAGGGCACAGCTCTATATTCCTTGCTGAAATCAGTAAGGAATTAGACTCCATTTGAATGGAGTCTACGTACTCTGAAAGTGTTCCTTACAGTGGAAAGTTATATCTGAATAGTTGGACTAGAGCTGTCATTATAAACCTTAGCACACTAACATAAAAAAAAAATGCTGCGAAATCTATGAGAAATAAAGAGGTCTTTATTACTATAGTGTGTTGCTTTTTACTAATTTATCTTTCATCTGCCTTTCATTAAATCAGGAGTTCCTGAAAACCTTTAAATTGAAAAACTCAGGAGGAAAATTGAAAGTAACTTATATAATTCTCATATGAAATACAAATAGAGGGATGTGAATGAAGACAAAACAACAGAAAAGACAGATAAACAATGATATGATGAATATATGGATTTTATCTACAACTGGTAACTGTAACAAGTCTACAGCACTTCAGTCAATAAGAGTAACAGGAGCAGTTGATATAGCATGTGGAATCAGACATTATGGGAAAACAGGAACATGGAGGTACTTTAGTCATAAGTGAAATATATTGGAACTGATGGCTACACGCTGTTTAGGACAGACAAAAAAGGTGGTGGAATAATTTCATGTTAATGCACTAAAAACTGTTAAGGAGTAAAGGCTGTTAAGCAATAGTGCAATAAAGAAGTTAGATTTAAGGATGAAGACCAGACTGTGCCTGCTTGAATGAAAATTATTGAGCAAAGGTAGGAAAAAAGCTTCATGGGGACACAATGTATTACGAATCTACGGGTACATATTTGATCTGCATAATAATGCCTATGATTACAAGAAAAAGAGCAAAAATTGATAGTTTGTGATTATGCAAATTTGTATGATTTCTCACAGGCAATATCAGAAAAAAAATCAACCAATTATATTGGGCATGGTATGAATTTTAACACGATAGAGGATAGCTTCAATGGAACAGACACTGAGCAAGCAGGAGGCAAGGATAACTTAGGCTTAATTTTAGTGAATGACAGAATCTGCAGGAAAAACTTAGGATAGAAAGTAATTTTAAATCTGGCATTTTTGACCTTTTCCACTTCGTGTGAAGTTGCAAGACAGAAAAATGTGGAAGATCTGTAACTGCAGTCCTGTATTTCAGAAAGGCAAACTGAGAAAGAAAAAACTTCAGTGCAATAGCCTTGAGCGAGAAGCACCAGAATTAGAATTCAGGTAAGGTATGGTATTACTATATGTAAAAAAATGTGAACACTGTTGAACGTTTACATTGGGGAAGAGAGGGAGAAATAAAAACAAATCCAAACAAAAGGGATGGAAAAGAATTCTCAGAAGGTAAAAACCTTAAGCAAGTTTTTAAGGGTAAGCACAAAACCTATAAAGAATGGAAAAGATATATGGATTAGCAAAGAGAAATCTGCATCAATAATTAGGAAGTATGTAACCAAACTGAGAATGTTCAGAAACTTTGTTAAACCAAAACTTGCACCAAAAAATGTAACATAGTAAAAACTTGAGTGATGTAAGTAAAATGAGACCTTAAGAAGTGGGATGGATGTTAAAGGATGGGGCAGACATTAAAAATAAAGGGGACCTGGACTAAATAGTTGCTGGCAAAGTTGCCTCTGTTTCTGGTATATGTACATTTTGATACATAATGAAAGTAGGATTAAGGCATGAGAAATCGCATCATCAGCATATGTGATACTGTGTGGCACAAGCATTTGGTCCAGAAAATTTCTATCCTAGAGTGCTGAAAGGATCAGCACATGAAATGCAAGTCCAGAAGTAAAGACTGGAAATGGCTGAACTCAGGGAGATGGATACAAGAATTACAAAACTTCTAAGAAGCTTACACAAGGGGACAATACATAATGTTGACAAGGGAGTTATCTGAATGGATGGAAGTCATTAGTGGAGTTCCTTGGTGACCCGTTTTGAGTCCAGTCCTTTGTGATGCCTTTAGTGCTGATCTTGGGGTATAAGGTAAGTGGGTCTGGACAAAGCTTGTAGACCAGAAAAAACTAGACGTCTTGCTGAGAACCAGATAATCAGACAAGAAGACTTGTATATACACACACATGTGTGTATATACACTTATGCATATATACATATATATCTCTATATGTGTGTGTGTGTTGAGGTACATATGTATGTAAATATATATACTACACAAATATTTACAATTTAAATGTTACTGTCAGTATTTTAACACATCAATATTATAGAAATTTTATTAATATATATCTACATATATTTTTCTTTTGGCATGGACTGATAGGAGTGGTGTGAAATTGAATAACACAATCTACAGTCATGAATGAAGAATTTTGCTATAAACGGGGAAGATCCAATTCTATACAAAATTCTAAAAATCTGAAGGTAGTGGTCAGTCATAAAGTGACTGTCTGTTGGCATTATAAAAGAAGGAAAAGAGAAATGTGATTCTGTGATGTATTAGACAGGATTGTCCTAATAGGTGGGAAGGTGTTAACACAGTTGTAAATGATGAGCTTTTTCATGAGTTCCTGTTGTATTATGCATGGTTCTAGTCATACATTCAAAGAAGATCTTAAAATAAAATTTAAAGATCAGAAAAAAACTAGAGTAATTAGGGCATTGAAAATGTGTCTACAGAAGAGAGATTAAAAAAACCCAAAGCATACATAGCCAAATCAATATTGAAAGGGCGTGTGATTCCTTGCAAATGCGTTTTTAGTTAAATACTAAAAAAAACCAGAAAGCGTTTGAACTAAAGAGTGATGTTGGCATGCCATCAAATACTTATGTATTGATTATATTTTAACATAGCTTATAAATGTGAAGAAATTTACTGACCATCTGAGAAGTGAGATACTGGAAAAGTCTTCCAAATAGGTTATTGGGTCAATAAAGCAAAGTTAGTTTAAGATAGAACTTGAAAAGCTTACAGAAAGCATTTTGCAATTGAATGGGACAGTTCCTGTTAGGAAAGTGACACTTGTGCTAAGTAAGGAAGAAAAGGGCTTTTTGAAAAGATGGAATATGGTTGTTCTATGTTTATACTGTATCTGTTCTCTGCCTCGGGGCTTACTGCAGGCTCTCAGGTCAGGAAGGATGTTTTCTCCCCTTATTGTATAATTTAGATCTGAGTTGTGGAAATTTATTTCTTTCTTTTATTCTCCTTTGTATAGTGGGGCATGTTTTAATTCCTAGAGCATTCTGCAAGCCATTTCTAACATATTTCCTCCTATTGCAGGGGCCTCAGTAAACCATTCGTGGTGCCCTTGTTCCTCTTCTTCCCCCTTTTTTTTTTTCCCCTAAGGAACATCAGATGTCTGGCTTTTGGTGTTTATGGCAAAATTAAATTTTTTGTTTCAGGACAGGAAAGTATGTAGTACTATCTGGAGTTAAAATGCTGTAGACTTTTTTTGTTTTAACTACATATCTAGTATATGGTAACCCACAACTGTGAGGATGTAGAAATTTAGATAGTCCTGTCCATCTCTATGTTCCTATGCTTCCTATTACTACTTCTTACGAAAATAATATTCAACTCAGTTCCATTCTTTCAAAAATACCAGCTAAACTTTCAGTATTTTCAATAAATCACGGCATGGATGAAGTGACACATAGGAAAAAAAACTCTCTAAAATTTCCTAATTTGTTCTGTAATTATAAATTGGACCTGACTTTTCACCCCTCACCTCCTTGCTATACTTAGGATTATCAAATAATTAAAATTATATTGCATAAAATATGTCTGATATTAAATATGTAAATCTATCCTTAGTAACTGAAATAAAAGGATTCTGATTTCATGTGGATGTGAACACTTTCTCTGGGGTATCATCTTAGTTTTTCTGGTAGAAATTCTAGGATAGGAATTATACAGAGGTTTATTCATATTCTTACACACAAGGGTAACCCTGAGGTACAAATCTGTTAGATTATTCTTTTATCGCCACTTTAATTTTCTTACAGCAAGTGAAATAGATTTAACAGGAGAAACTCAAGAGAATTAACAAGTGTCTTCTGTTTCAGTGGTTAAAACATTCAATAGAAGGAGCTGGGTTAAAATTCTTACTCCAGATTAGTTAATAGAAATTTGAATATTATTAGTATACTATCCTCCAAGCATAAGACACTGACCTAGCTTGTTCCTGTTCACTCTACAGGGGATAGGCATCCCATGGGAATTTCTATTGAACTATGTTCTATATGTTCCTCACAAGCAAAGCAAGCAGGAGAAGTCAGAAATTTTAAATCAGTGATTACGTATAAATTATACTTCCAGGTGACTCAGTAGTAACAGCACTAATTCTGATTTCTAATGTCTAGGAAGATATTGCTGTCTAGTTAAATGTTATTGGCAATAAAATATACAGCAAAGAATGTAGATCCTTGAGGCACGTAAAGGTACTTTACGAAGCTTTGGCAGTCTCAATGGTTTCTGAATACTGGATCTAGATCTAAACACTGTAAAAGACAGGTATAAGCATATCTATATTTTTGTAAACTTAGCCTTGTGTGACTATAAGTGGATACTGGTGCTTAGCTTTATGTTTTATCCTTTGTATAATTTTGCCTGAGAATAATCAGTCATTCTACTTTTTTGAAAGTGTTATTAAAGACAACATATCTGCGCACAGAATGATTTATAAAAATTTTAAAAAATAAAACTAAATCCCCAAACTGGTTTCTAAAAACCAAGTCCGGTCATATAAATTTCTAAGTTGTAGGTTTAAAAATATATTTACAAAATATAAACATAATACATAGTAGTTTCACATATTTATATTCATGCATTCACTTAAAAAAATAGAATAGGCTGACCCTTAATGAGACGGTTTTGTCTTTGTTTAAAATAAATATGAAGCTTTATTTACTCAGTGCTCATTAAAAATGAATCTATTATTTAAGCGTTCTGCCCAATAGGCAATAGAAGTATGTTATGTTGCATTAAAAGGAACTGAGGAATGGGGTTTTTGTTTTGTTTTTGAAGTAGGTGAATTCACTCCAATAAAAGCCTCACAATGAAATGAAGTTGCATGTTCTGGTTGTTTGACGTGATCTGGATTTCGTACCGCTGGTGACTCCTCCAGATCTTCTGGCTGGGGAGTTTTCATCAGTGATTGCCACTAGGTGTCCCTATGAGCACCTGTGTGCAGGAAAATGCTTAATGACCACAGTAACATGAGGAGAAGAAATTGAGTGGTGAGAGTAGAAAACATGGTAGTAAACTTTTTTTGTGTGATTTTTAGAGCTCCATTTGACAACTATCTTGCACACTACTGAAGAGGACATATTAATAGATTCGTGACTGTGCAGTTAGATTTCAAAATAAACTTTTTTAAAAAACAGATATTAACGTAATCTTGAAGTGGTCATTTTGATGTTACATAGTTACATGTATAAAATGGGAAAAAATCTTCTGAAAAACATATCACTAAGTTTTCTATTTGGTAACGTTATCATAATTTTAAAATTCATACAGTTTGCTATAAAAATAGATTTTTCAGATAGTAAAGTCTTTAATTATTTATGTGTAAGAGTGATGAAGAAACATGTGTTGTGCTTAGCTTCTCTAGAATATCCTGTAAATGGGATGTTTCAAGAATTAAAGGCCTTTGCTAGATTGTGCCGTTGTCTAACCATTTCAATTAATGTTTAAATAGATGACTAATATGGTTTATACCATAATGCTTTTCATAATAAGGTTCTTATTAAATGTTATGCAAAGATTCTTCTAGTGGGCCAGTTGTTTAATCAAAGTCAGCAGCCATTATGGCATGAGAGCTTTTTAAGTTTTTATTATCATTATTATTGTTTTTCTAAAAAAAAAAAGCTAAAATGCAAAGAAGTGTGAAGGTATATCCTTTCAGTTATAATACACAAGATACTTGAACAGACACGTCAGAGCATTAAAAAGTTATTTCCTGTAACATCAAAACACAGTGTGTAGAACACTGAGAGCTGCATTACACTGATATTGTCTGGAAACTGGCAGTTCTTGAGCAGTGCTTTCTGGTTTTCAAAATATAGACCTTTACTTAAAAAACAAACAAACACACAAACAAACTTTAATCTTTCTGAATATTATTAAAAATATGACTACAGAAAAGGAGCTTTTCTGAACCTGCAGTCAGTAATCCTGAAACTAACTCTGAGCTTACTTGTTTTGCACTGGTAGAGAACAATGATTCTCTTTTGGAGGTGTCAGCACCATTAAATATTTTAATGCTGGACATTTGTATCACACATATTCTAAGAATTTGGGTGGGAAAGAGGTTTTATTTTAAAAGTATTTACTAATTTAACATAATTTTGTTGGAATGTCTCTACTGGTTTTAAGAGAGTCATGGTCTTAGTGTAAAATTTGAATCCAGTCTTTTAACCCAAAGGTGAGGTAGTTACAAGTTCACTGCACTGAAAACTCCTGAACTGATAAATGCATTCATCAGCCATAGCTTGTTATTCTCAGTCAGCCTTGTCTGCTTCATGTTACTGGTTCTTCTTTGAAAGTAAAATGACTGAAAGTTGAAGTGAAAGCAGCTTATATCAAGACAGATATGATAACCTGGTACTGGATTTGGATTTTCACTTGGCTATTTTCAATTAAATTAAATGAAAATATATCTGGTCAGTTGATAAGACTGATTGCTGGCAAATCAAGAAAGATATGAGACAATATTTTTACAAAACTGAAAATCTTTTTTTAAAGATACTGTGATGTTGTCACATGTTCTTTAAACCATGGACTGGGACCAAGCTAACTTGAGCATGTTTATTGATTACATTTTTTATGATAATACATAAAAAGAGAAGTGTATGTAAGGACTGGCCTTTTCTTTCTTTACTTTGTTAACTTACTATTTATTGCAATTTATAATCAGTTTAAAATTTCTGTACACTAAGCAATGAAAGGAAGAGGACTGCTGCTTCACTGTTCAAAATGAAGGAGTAGAACGTGATTTGTGAGCAAGTGATTTTAAGTGATTATAAACTAGTGGAAAACACAAGTAAGAAACTGCTTGTATTTTACTGCCAGTGAAATAACCAAATAGTACCAGTGTTTTGTTAGTTACCAGTGAATTTATTAGATTAAGTGAAAAATGATAGTGATATATACAGTAAAAGCTTTTATATTGCATATATTATCTAAAGTATACAGATATCTTGCAAGACATTAAAATACAATGTACTGAATAAAAAGGGAAAACAAGGAATAATAACTATATGATACATCTTAGTTAAGAATATCAAAATGCTCTGCAAACATTATTTGTCTTATTCTATCACTAGTTATAACATGCCAAGAACCCTTTCACAACCTCTGTTATAAAGTAATACAGTTGTAGTCTTCAGAGGAAATAAATGCAGATGAGCAGTTTAATTCTTCATAGAAGTGGTATGAAATTTATTTAATGTAGTTTCAGCTCTGGATTTCTATACCTTTTTCTATATAACGTGAACATTCTACAAAGCTTAAGTAGAAAGATACATGGGATTTTACTATGTTTATTGTTACTAATATGATACCTAGAAGTTGCAAATGGCATCTGGATTCTCCGTTAGAGCTAGCTAATCAGATAGAATCAATACATATTGCCATATTACAACCTATGAGAAAAATCAGCAGGAGTGTCAGTCCTGTTGAAATCCAGTGGCAACTGAGTAATATGAAGTTACTTAATGATACTTGGGTACCTGGAAATTTGCAGTCAAAGTAGAAAAAGTAGATGAAGGAGAGGTGAAAGGAAATATTATCCCCAGTGTTCATTTCAGGAACTGAAGAAAAATGCTATCAGTTAACTGAAATGTTGCATATGGAATATGGAAATCTCTATTGAATGAATTCATTTCTCAGAACTCCCTCTCCAGTATCTCAACGGGAAAATAAATCTAACTCCTAATATAGTAAAATATTGGAAATGTTTAATGTTCTTTTATGTCTTGTTTAACTCAATTTTTCAAATGCAAATCTATTGCTGAGATGGATGGCAATGGAGAAGTGTAATAAATAACAGTATCAGTACCTAAATCATGAAGTCTGTCTTGCCTAACGTAAACTTTAGCATTTTGAAGCCTACACAGGTTCCGCAAGTTTCTTGCCTTGTTAGGACGCTGTCTTTCTTTACAAAATGTTGCCTACTTCTGAAATGCATCTATGCAGTGCTAAATGAAATTAATTCCTTCCACTTGAACAATTTCCCAACTATTATAGGAAAGGTAAGAAATATTTTACTTAGCTTTATAAAATAAAACATACTTTTTAAAGGCAGTCAGGTGCTGTGTTTTGAAATAGGCTTATTAGACAGCCACGTGTGGTGTCCAAATCAGGGCCAATTCGTCTTACTGTCCTATAGATAACGATGTGAGATGGGCATCTCCAAAGGATAATTCTACTTATATAACCTGAAGTCTACTTTAAGTACACATCCCCCTCTACTGATCATGGGGACATAATGAATTTAGCTTAATATCTGAAATCAAGTGGGCTTAATACATATTTGGAGAATGGTCAGTCAATGTATTAGAACCAGTTGTACTTAAATATAACTGTAACAAAGCTAACATATATTTATGTTTTATGTGATCTGTAGTCTTATTGACCTGGGTGAGACTTTTGGGGAAATACAGTGCTATTCATCATGAGGCAGATATTGTATCAAAATTCAGACTTGCATTAGCAAACTTACTTTAAAAAACTTAATATGACAGGAGGCATCTTAAGTTCTCTCAAAAAATAATTTTTACAGTTGGCAGCAAGTGCACAGGAAAATTTCTGTATGACTAAGTTTATTTTATGTAGTTCTATCTATTGTAATACATATTTTTCATTTGTTTTTTTGTTAAATTGATGTGGATTAACATATGTATTGTGGAACATTGCTGTTAGCATTAATGATGTGATAGTAGACTTGTGTAGCCAGAAGTGGAGATTTTTGTTTGTTTCCTTTTTTGCAATTACATGTGGATTAAAATGTCATGTGGACAGCATAATAAGAAATCAATTTCCTTGCTTTGTGCTTATGTTTTCTTATCATAGCAATTACTATTTAGTCAACAAATTAGGTTTAATGAAAAGAATTGTCTGTTAATTTGTATTTCCTTTTCTTTCATTGCATACTCCATTGTTATTAATAATATTTTAAACCTGCATTTTTTTGTTCGTGTACAGTTAAGAGGTCTTAATGGAGGTCAATGGTTAACCTTCACATCCAAGATAAAATAGAATGTCTTTGTTATGCTGAAATTTATGCTGAAGGAAACACCCAAAATGCTACTATAAAACATACATGGTTTATTTTCTGTTTCTGCTTTTGATAAAAGCTGATTTGATTGACTTGCATGTCCCATATGTATCTTTCCTCAAAAGTCTTACCTGGAGAAGTCTAGTAGTATCATGGAAAACCTTCTGACCCTTGTAGATATCACAAGTATGTAATGCCTAGTCATTCATTGTATGCTGCTGCTTACGACATGCTGTTTCAAATTTTTAAATATCATATCTATTACTTACTTTGAGTAAGAACTAATAAGTATTTTCATTTTGTGAAAAAAACTTTGAATCATGGATTCATGTTGCATTATCATATAGTTGTTGAACAATATGTTAGTAAGCTCTTAGTTTATTTAGCACATACTATTTTGATGTGCCTCCATCTGGTTTTGGTTTCTTTTTCTAATTTTTTTAAACTGCAGTTATGATTTTTACAATTTTATTAATACATTCAGCTTTTGAGCCATAATCATATTGCTACCATTTCTTTTTCTTTTATTTCTCTAATTCAAATATCTTTATGTTTTATTGCAGTATTTCCTAACTTACATAAATCGTCATTCTGGACCAAATTCTGACATTATGGGTAGCATTTCACTCCACTGATACTGTTGGTCCAGAAAAACAGGAGCCCCACTCACAAAATCTGTGAGCAGGGAGACTTGACTTTTCTTTTTGGTACTTCTCCATCAAACTTCTCCATCACAACTCTTTCAAAGAAGTTATGATAGATGACATTCACCCCATTTCCAAATCCTCCCATGATAATATGCCTTGCATATATGCTGGGCAAGATTTAAACCTAAACAATCTATAAGTTCCTCACTCACAAGTCTGTTTCTCTTTCTGAATTCTGCCTTGCAGAATGTGATGTCAGTGGGCAATTGAACCATTAATACAGAACTTTTAAAATGTTCCAAGAAAAGGAAAATCTTAGTTATTATATAATTTTCTTTTTGTTAGTAGGAACAAAATTTGCATGTCTGAAATACACTCATAAGAAGTAGCTCTGGAGATGCAATACAGATTTGCTTCATCATTTACACACCTGCAAAAGTTCAGTTACTGCCTTGAATATTCTTCCACTATGGATAGAATCCTTTCAGTATTTTTCATGACATAATGGAGTAACTGTTAATTAAAGCAGTTAATTTACAGAGTGCCAATACTTTAAAGAGGTTTTCTTAGACATCTCACTTCTACCAGTTTGATGCCAGTGGGAGCAGTAGCTGCCCAGATCCTGGGGAAGGATCACATTTCAGCAGGAGAGCAGCAGAAGTGCAGCACAAAGAAATTCCAGCACCTCCAGCCAGTAAGTCAGCTTCATCATCCAACTTAAATGCCTCTATGCAAACGCATGCAGCGTGGGGAATAAAGAAGAGGAGGTAGAGATGTGCACATGTCTGCAGGGCTATGATCTTATTGGCATCATGGATATGTGGTGGGAGTGCTCCTATGACTAGAGTTTTGGAATGGAAGGGTACAGGCTCTTTAGGAAGGACAGGCAAGGGAGATGAGGAGGGTGTGTCACCCTCTATGTCAATGACCAGCTGGAGTGCATGGAGCTCCACCTGGGGATGGACGAGGAGCCAACCGAGATCTTATGGGTCAGTGTTAAAGGGAGGGCAGGGACAGGTGACATTATAGTGGGAGTCTGCTACAGGCCACCCAACCAGGAAGACTGAGCTGATGAGGCCCTCTGTAAACGGATACAGTCTGATGTTCATAAGCCCTGTTTCTCATGAGGGACTTCAACCACCCAACATCTGTTGGAGGGACAACAAAATAGGGCATAAGCAATCCAGGAGGGTTATGGAGAAGGCTGAAGTACTCAGTGACTTTTTTGTCTCAGTCTTCGCTGGCAAGTGCTCAAGCAACTCCACGCAAGTCACAGAAGGCAAAGGCAGAGACGGGGAGAATGAGGAACCACCCACTGTAGGAGAAGATCAGATTTGAGGCCATCTAAGAAACCTGAAGGTGCACAAGCTGGTGGGACCTGATGAGATGCATCCACGGGTCCTGAGTGAACTGGCGGATCAAGATGCTAAGCCACTATCCATCATTTTTTTGAGAAGTGATGGCAGTCTGATGAAGTTCACACTGACTGGAAAAGGGGAAACACAACCCCCATTTTTAAAACAGGAAAAAAAGGAAGACCCAAGGAGCTACAGGCCAGTCAGACTCACCTCTGTGCCCAGCAAGTTATCCTCGAAACTATCCTAAGGCACATGGAAAATAAGGAGGTGATTGGTGACAGCCAACATGGCTTTGCTAAGGGCAAATAATGCCTGACAACTTTGGTGGCCTTCTGTGATGAGGTGACAGCATTTGTGGGCAAGGGAAGAGCAACTGACATCTACCTGGAATGGTGCAAAACATTTGACACTGTCTCTCAAAACATCCTTGTCTCTAAATAGGAGAGACATAGACTTGACAGACTGACCAGTTGCTGGATAAGGAACTGGCTGGATAAGCGCACTGACAGAGTTGCGGTCAACAGATTGATGTCCAAGTAGAGACCAGTGATGATCCCAGGGGTCGATATTAGGACTGGCGCTGTTTAACATCTTTGTTGGTGTCGTGGCCAGTGGAATTGAGTGCACCCTCAGCAAGTTTGCCAACCACACCAAGCTGTGTGGTGCATTTGACACACTGGAGGGAAGGGATGTCATCCAGAGGGACCTTGATGGGCTTGAGAGGTGGGCCTGTGTGAAACACATGACATTCAACAAGGCCAGGTGCAAGGTCCTGCAGATGGGTCAGGGCAATCCCAAGCACAGATATAGGCTGGGCAGAGAAGGGATTGAGAGCAGCCCTGAGGAGAAAGACTTGGGGGTGTTGGTGGATGAGAAGCTCGACATGAGCTAGTAATGTACCCTTGCAGCCCAGAAAGCCAACTGTATTCTGGTCTGCATCAAAAGAAACATGACCAGCAGGTCGAGGGAGATGATTCTAACCCTCTACTCCACTCTCGTGAGACCCCGTCTGGAATACTGCATTCAGTTCTGGAGCCAGCAACATAAGAAGGATGTAGACCTGTTGGAGAGATTCCAGAGGCCACAAAGATGATGAGGGGGCTGGAGCACCTCTCCTATGAGGATAGGCTGACCAGGTTGAGGTTGCTCAGCCCGGAGAAGAGAATGCTCTGGGGAGACCTTATAGCAGCCTTTCAGTACCTGAAGGGGGCCTACAAGAGCGCTGGAGAGGGGCTTCTTACAAGGGCATGTAGTGATAGGACGGGGGGTGATGGTTTTATGCTGAAAGAGGGTAGATTTAGGTTAGATATTAGGAAGAAGTTGTTTACAATGAGGCTGGTGAGACACTGGAACAGGTTTTCCAGAGAAGTTCTGGATGCCCCCTCCCTGGAAGTGTTCAAGGCTAGGCTGGATGGGGCTTTGAACAGCCTGGGGTAGTGGAAGGTGTCCTTGCCAATGGCAGGAGTTTGGAACTAGATGATCTTAAGTTCCCTTCCAATGCAAACCATTCTATGATTGTATGATTCTATCATCTGACACATACATTAGATAAATTAACACCTGAGAAAATGCATTATGTGCTATTCATTATCGTTGTTTACTATCTGCTTTTACATAAATTGTAGCAAATTTTGTTGATAACAATAGATTACAAAGTTAAACTTCAATGAACTAAGAAATACATTAAATAATAAGTTGAGTTAGACAGGTGGATAATGTCAAGGACTTGCATAGTAAAAGAGAGCTGAGACGGACCTTATGTAAATGAGAATATAAAGCAAAACAGTTCAGCTCAGTAGAGCTCTTTTGTGGCACCTAACCCTGAAGAGGCAAGAAATCACTCCCGTGGAAGACTAGCTGTTCTTACTGGAAAAACTCAAGCACAGCAAATGGATACTGGAACCTGTTTAAGGAAGGCTTATTTGCTCTAGGCTGCCTCTGTACTTAGTGATAAACAGGTGTTAAAAGCCTCCTTAAGAACAGAATCACCCTCTCAAGACAGCTATTTCTTTCAGTTGACTATGTCCTTTTGTCCCTCAGGTAAAGTAGGGATCTAAGGTAATTTGAAGGCTCATTTAAGTGCTGAGAGTTAGATTGGAGAAATTCAAGTTCAGGAATCTATTTTCAGCTATGCCAGAACTCACTAAAAATATGTAAGCATCCATGCTGTTAAACTCAGTTCTGGAAATCAAGAGAGGCAGCTTATGTGAAAGACCTACACTATTATGTTATATTCTTTAAAAATTAGTCATGAGAAATCTGAGTTTGAGATTGTATCTTTGGGAAGTCTGTAATCATAAAACAGATAAATTAACAAATGTAAGGGACGAAAGAGTTTGAGGCCGACAAAAATTATGTTTGACTGAGTCAGACTGCTAACAAATTTTTATTATTAACCTATATGAAAAATTTCCATGTGTTATAATTCAGTACAAGCCTGTTCAAGGGTTAATTAACCTTACATTCCTCCTTCACATCTCCCAAAAGGAAAACAGTGCACATGAGAAATTCACAGTCAGTTCCTGAGATGTTGGTACTAAAAGCAACTCATGGCTTCAAATTTCTTCATTGCTCTACTGAGTTTTTTCCAGTGCTGTTTTCTAACCTACTAACTTTTCTACAGTCCATTTGGGTTTGAAGCATGGAGAATCAGAAGCCATCTCGTCAAATACTTAAAGGTCTTCAGCATTAGTGACATGCCATACTTACATATATCATCTACTTCCTAATACCTACCACAGAAAAGTCTTGTAACAAGTATTTCCTTGTCATGTCCTTCAACATACGTGAACCAAAGAGAAAGTAATAGCCATTATAACGCTTATACCAATTCAGAGAGTGGGGAATATCTCCTCTCTTCAGTCTTATCATGATGACTCATCACAGCTAACTTGTCTTGACCCCAACCATCAACAACTTAAACAGATGATGACACTTTTTGACACAACTCCAAGCCTTTCCTGTGCTAGCAAGCCCATTGTCAGATGTCAGCATGTGGTGAAGGCACCATAGGTCGACCAGCACTTAGAAGTGTGAGTCTGAAGTAAGTCCATACCTGAACCCATCTGCCTTTAGGTTTCTCAGACTTTTCATTTCTCGTGAAGCTTGTCTTGTTCTAGAGATCTAGTGCAGCATGCAAAGTCAGTTGTCCCATAAATTCAGTCTTTATGAGTGCCTGCAGAGTCATCGGCTTTATTTACACTCTGGGCCCATGGAACATAAGAAAGCTCATTACTTTCCTTCCCTGGCACATGACTTGGAACTTGAACAACATGTCCCTTGAGAGAGCCTGCAGGCAGGGCAGGGATACTAAGGATATTGGAAATTCCTAATGTTAAGTTAGCTCTACTTTTTATCAGGTAGAAAACTATTTTTAAAAGCAGTTAAAAACAACTGTCATATGAAGGCACTGGCTTTAGTGCCAGCTCACAGCATTTTCAGTACAAATGCTATAAGCTACTATCAAAGAGCTTTGCCTGGAGACTTCTGGGGGTACTTTTTGATACCTTACAATATTCTTAAAACCATTAAAAGGGATTTTACTTTGTTTCTTCTTGTTATTCTGTTGTTGCTAGTTTGTTGATTGTGACATTCTTCTGCTTTCTTTATAAATGATCTGAGATGACTTGATTCTGCCAGAAATTCTATATTTATTTTATTATATAAAATATATTTTCTATGCTAAACTTAATACCTTGGATTGTCTCTTTTTTTTCCTTTCTAAATCTGTGTTTCTGATATCAAATTATTGGTTTTAAAGATTGTTAAAACCAGAGTATTTGGCTCAGCTGTCCCAAATATGTAATTCACAGGACATTCCAGGAAGAATATATCCATCAGTATGCTATTTTTTTGTAAAATGTGGCGAGACTACCGCTTTCATATACCAGTTCAGCAATAAGAAATTTTGACCAAGGAACGTGGTAACATGAGTTTAAAGGTCACTTCAAATTGACAGGTTTCAAAATGACATCTTTCCAGTCAGAGGAAGCTCTGATCGTAGCAGGCTAGGCTTTTGTATTTTATTAAGCCATTTATAGATCTAAATCTTTAATATTTTTCCTCTATTTCATTTGGCTTGTCTACACATAATTTTTTTTTTTCATTTGTAGTAGTCAGTGAATAATCTTCCAAATGATCTGAGCAGCCTTAGCTTGGCATTCCACTCCAGGAATGCCTTTTTAGTCACTGACTGTAGTATTCAGTTTGTTCATATAGTAGTTCAGTATGACCTTTTCAAACTCCAAACGAACAAGAGCAGGGTTACATTTTTAGTGATTTAAATTTGCCAATACAAAAAAAAAAAAAGCGCTGTATGAAGCTGCAATGCTTAGCATATTGGTTATCAATGTTGGCTAGGTCCTCCACACACTGACAAGACTGTTTTAAAAAAGTTAATGCTTTCCTTTTGTGAATTTTTCACCAAAGATGTGAAATGAATCAATAATTGAAGGTCAATGCATGCAGTTACATTTTCAAGTTTAACATATATATTTGTAAACAGCACAGATTTTACAAAGAACTGGAAAAGATAACTTTACAATCAAGGGAAAAATCCTCTTCAGGTCTATCAGAATAGAATGTGCAGATATTATTTTCTTTCCTTCCACCCCACATGCATATCTTACTTTTTCAGGGGAGAATAAAAGATCATAATTACCAGACTCTTGAATATTTTCATGTAAATAGAAACCAATTCCAGAGACTCTAAAGATTAATGTGAAATGAACTTTGAGATCCGGATGAAGTCTACTGTGTGGCATTGTATCTTTCCAGCTGATCATTTGTGTTGCAATATGCTCTCCATTAAAATGCCAGGATACATAAATGCACTAGACTATAAATGCCAAAACTTTTATCTGAATAAGACTTCAGAATTCAGTTTCACAGCATGGAATTTGCTGCTCCTTGTGAATTAACTCTGTGATGAGTATAATTTAGTTCTTTGAAATCAGCTAGTTAATAGATACTGAAAAATTCTGAATATGTTCTTGAATATCTACTACATGCTGAAAAATACTGACAAAGAGTCACAGAATCATGGAATGGTAGGGTTTGGAAGGGGCCTCTGGAGATCATCTAGTCCAACGTCCCCTGCTAAAGCAGGTGCCCCCAGAGCAGGTTGCACAGGAATGCATCCAGGCGGGTTTTGAATATTTCCAGAGAAGGACACTCCACAACCTCTCTGGGCAGCCTGTTCCAGTGCTCTGTTACCTTCACAGTAAAGAAGTTCTTCCTCATGTTTAGGTGGAACTTCCTGTGCTCCAGTTTTTGTGCATTGCTCCTTGTCCTGTCGCTGAGCACCACCATAAAGAGTCGTGTATTAATAAATTGTGTAACTAAAGAAGGACGATTTTAATTCTTAAATGCTTTTTTTTTTTTTTGNAACTTCCTGTGCTCCAGTTTTTGTGCATTGCTCCTTGTCCTGTCGCTGAGCACCACCATAAAGAGTCGTGTATTAATAAATTGTGTAACTAAAGAAGGACGATTTTAATTCTTAAATGCTTTTTTTTTTTTGGTAGGGTATAACCTCCTATTCTCTTTCAATATTTTCTGTATTGCACATATGAGAAAGTAACAATACAAGGGCAAATACATACACTTGTCTTTGTTTCACATAGCCTATGGTCACATCATATTTCAAAGGCAGTTTTGAGTCTGCTTCTCCCAAAGATTTTTAAGGTCAGTCTGACCTCTGAATAAGGCTATTCTCCACTGAAAACTGATATAGCTGCATGATAAGGAAGGAAGAAGCTTACAGCCTCACCTTGAGAGAAACATGAAGAGGAGTGGACCTGCAGATGGCAGAGTGCATATGAAGGTCCTGGAGGTGTAACTCTCCTATATGCATACATATGTGTTTGTATGTGTCTGTGTGTGTGTACGGGAGAGCATATAAATATATCTAAATATAACTCCTATATATAACTCTCCTAGATTGTATCTACAAGTATAACTCTGTCTTTTTTTGGGGATTGTGCCTTGCCATCCAGTAGTGATGCGCCATTGCTTGCTCATCTGGCTTCTTTAAGATACCACACAAATACAGAGGAAAAGTAAACAAACAATTCCCCAAGACACAGTAGCTGCATTTCCTTTTTTACTACATGTAAGGTATCTGAATATAGGTGTAAATTTTCTACACTCTCCACTACTAATTTGACCTCAGAACAGCTTTTTGAAAACCTGCTTGAAATCAATGGGAGTTCAGTGTCTAAATACCTGGAGAATCTGTGTATTCAGATTGCCCAATGATGTCTGAGTTTGCAGCATCATAGTAGTTGCTTAGAATGCTGGAAGTATGTCATTCCCAAGATAGGGAAAAATAAATCAGAGCATAAGAACAATAGGCTTCCGAAGATTATGAGGTTAAAAAGTGAAAACCCAGGATAAAGGACAGTTTTTGAAATACTTTCCTTACCAAGAAAACAGTTGAAATCTCACCAGTTTTAATTGAGATTGAGTAAATAATGATAAAAAATATACTATTGAAACAAATTCTATTTCAGCCGAGTTCATCATGATGTTTAAAAAGTCATATTTGTTTCTAACATCTTTAAACATTTTGAGGTTATTTATCTGACAGGGCGTTTGGATACTTCAAACCTAAGTTGCCTCTTACATTAAATCAAGAGCACTCTGTTGCAAAGTCTTTCTGACCTTGCGTTTCTATGATACTCCTTACACCCACTGACGTTCCTCAGTTTTAGGTATATAGGAAGTGCAAAACAGAAAACTTGCAGTCCCTGCATGGGGAAAGAAAGAGCATCAACAGATTTTATGCACGTTTAGATTTGCCTAGTCTGCCATACCATCTCCTAGATTGCATTTAGAACATTTTTCAGCCACATAAGAGTGGCTGTTTTGGAGCTTTTCCAGAAGCTCAGCTTTGAGTCAAAGAGAGAAGTCTACATTTACAAAGAACCATTCACAGCTGTCAGAAGTTAGCTGTCTGTGGGACTCAAAGTACAGCTGCAGTTTTTCCAGAATACTGACAACTTCTGTGGCAACCAGAGTCTGTTCACTAGTACTGGGATTTCTGAGGAATTATTAGGAAAAAAGTCTCAGTGTCCTATGCCTGCAATTTCCATTTCTATGTTTTTATTACTTGTTTATTGTTTTGTATTCCAGAGACATACTGTATTTTATTTTTAGAAAATTATAAGATACCAAGTTTTAAAATAAAATGCTAATCACCTTCAAGGGTTCTTCTAAGCTTTCAGAATGAAAGGAAAGCAGTAAAATATGTTTTTTTAGTTTCTCTGAGACATAAAAAATTGGTTTTCTAGCATTTATGAAGAATAAACAGCAGCAATATTTAAACTAAGTAGGAGTGATGCAATGGTATCCTCCCAATTTAGCTACAGTCAAAAGTATAGTTGTATCCTTGTCTTTTTACTTCAGTAAAGATGCTATCTACAACATCATTTGTCCTGCAGACACTATGATTGTTCCTCATTTTTTGTTCGTATTGAATATATATAGAAACAAACATAATGTGATGTAATGCAGTACAAAGATTTCATTTTCATTTGTGGAACACCTCTGCAATTGCATTTCTCAGAAATATAGCAATAACCTAAGCTGAAATGTTTGTGTTATGCCACACTATCTGAATTATTTTTCTAATTCCCTTCTCTCATTGTCTCCTTGAAAAGTTTGCATAATTATAGCAAGAAGATGAAAAATATTTGGGAACAGAAACCGTACTTTCTTATTTCTTCTGAGAAGTGCACAGTACATATCAGAATAATATAAAGCTGTATATAGTAAACACCAGCATTTTTTGAACTATATCTGAGAATGCTATCTTAAAGAATATGTCAGATATGAAAGGATAGGAAAAAAACCTACAATGAAGCCAAAGTAATCCAATTACATATTTGGCACCAGTCAATAATTAAAATGAGAATAGTTTTTATGATCTGTATTTTAAGTTTAAAGCAGTTTCAAAATTTTCTTTTAAGTAAGATTTTTTTTTGTTTATTTTCCTTTTTTTCCCCCCTGAGGAGTAAATCTGGTAGTTTTCAGGCCAAATGAATTTTATCTATGAAAATTTTAGGTGTTAATGCAGAAGGAACTTACATGCTTAGCCAAGGAACCTTTGCCCAAGTCTGTTTTCTTTTTTTTCTTTGTGTTATTTGGATATAGCTCAAAGTGTTTGCCAGTTCATACAGGGATTCACTGTTAAGCAGAATGAGGGGAGGAAAGAGAGGGATGACATTTTAAGAATCATGACTTCTCTGTGGTTTTTTTATTCCTGATTCACCTTACTTGTGCGTTTCTTATGGCTTCTAACTTTATTACCTTCTTGAGGCTGACCATGTAGTGTAGAAATGTGAAAGACCCCTGAGAACTTACAGTGAAGATCCCTCTGCAATCAGGGCTGGGTGTGTCAGGCTGTCAAGCTGCTCTCCTGTGTGTAGCACAGTAACTGACTGCTGCTCAGAGGGCATTTTTCTATATGTCCAGTTTCTCTGAGCACATTGATTTTACCTTTAAACTCTTCCCGATTTCTGTACTAATTTCCAGAAAAAAAAAAAAAAGGCTCTATTAATGTAAAAGGAAAAGTCCTGTAATTGCATGTTCTCAGTACCGTCAATGTTATTAAAAAACCCAATTTTTTCAAATTTCTTTTTCTTCTGCAGTAATAAGTGGATGCCACAGGCCAGTGATTGTCTGTGTATCTATGATATCAGTAACACAGATACAGAAGTATTTGTATGAATAAGTATGTGTCCTATCGTGCATAGGATTTCCTCAGGAAGACAATCTCTTTGAGTATGTTGCCATATTCTGAGTAGAGCAGCCTTGCTACATTAAACTGCATTAAGATGCCACTCAGTGAAAATTACTTACCCTTTGTGTTGCCATTACTTGTTAGTTTAACATAATAAGTATTTTTATTTAGTTGATTTTGTGCTTTTACCATGGCTTTTCCTCTCTCTTCTTTTTCTAAGGCAGATCCAAACCACAGTATTTTAATCATTCACCGTTACCAAATCACTCTAAGCGTTGTAACATATATATAAATGAGTGAGGTGACGTCCATGATGTTTAAAGAAATATTCAAAAAACACTATTGAAAAGAGCTGTGAAATTCAGTAGCCAAAAACAGACTCAAAAAAGAAATTCAGTATTTTATTCAAAAGATATCTTAGCAAATGTATTTCCTTCCGATTCCTGAAACGAGAGAAAACCTATGTTGACAGATGTGTTTGCTGCTCTGGTCTGTGATGCCCAACAAAATCTGTATAACAAGTAGCACATTATTATTGTATTGCCATCATGTTGCCACAGGTTTATAAGCAGCCTTGAGGCATTCTCTTTCTAAACCATTGGGAACTCTTTATCTCATGGAATTTGACATGCTCATTTTGAGCAGAAAACTGCTCAAGTGAAGTCACCTTTCATCATCTTATGACTTGCAAGTTGTTAAAAGCTTAGGTTTCCAAGGAGCATATGAAAGGGCAGGTATTTGTCATTGCTTGCACTCTGTATTCTGCTTTGACCACTGTTTATGGAATAAAAGGTGAAATGCTCAGAAAAAAATATAGCTTGAAATGTTATTGTTGTTTCTTTGTGAAACCCATTCTGTTTTAGAATCTTGGATTATGGAATAGTTTGGGTTGGATGGGATCTTTAAATGTCATCTAGTCCAACCCTCCTGAAGTGAGCAGGGACATCTTCAACTAGATCAGGTTGCTCAGAGCCCCATCCAGCCTGACCTTGAATGGTTCCAGGGAGGCAGCATCTACCACCGATCTGGGCAACCTCTTCCAGTGTTTCACCACCCTCATTGTAAAAGATTTGTTCCTTACATTGAGTTATAATCTACTCTGTTTTAGTTTAGAACTGTTATGCTTTGTCCTGTCGCAACAGGTCCTGCTAAAATTTTGTCCCCATCTTTATTGTAGGTCCCCTTTTAGTACTGGAAGGCCGCTATAAGGTCTTCCTGGAGTCTTCTCTTCTCCAGGCTGAACAACACAAACCCTGCCAGCCTTTCCTTACGGGAGGTGTTTTCCACCCCTCTGATCATCTTTGTGGCCCTCCTCTGGACATGGTCCAGCAGATCCATGTCCTTCTTATGTTGGGAGCCCCAGAGCTGGACACAGTACTCCAAGTGGTGTCATACAGAAGTAGAGTAGAGGGGGAGAATCACCTCCCTCAACCTGCTGGTGACGCTTCTTTTGATGCAGCCTAGGATACAGTTAGCTTTCTGGGCCGTGAGCGCACATTGCCAGCTCATGTTCAGCTTTTCATCCACCAGTACCCCAAGTCCTTCTCCACAGGGCTGCTCTCAATCCCTTCATCCCTCCACCTGTATTGATAACGGGGATTGCCCCAACCCATGTGCACGTCCTTGCACTTGGCCTTGTTGAACCTCATGAGGCACAACAATAAGCTGTCACTCAATTATGCAGAAAAGCAGAAAAGTTGATGATGGCAATACTTTTTAATAATGCCTGATTAGTACAGGGAACTCATTACAACTTGATAGCCCTTGAGCAATCTGTTCATCAAGACTTGCAAGAGAGTTAAATTTTATATGGATAATGCTAAAATTCAGTTGAACTCTTAAAACAGGTGAAAGTTTTGGAATGGAGATGATCTCCAATACCCATGGTGGGTTGACCCCAGCTGGCAGCTAAGCTCTAATGCAGTTACTCACTCACTCTCCCCACAGTGGGGTGGGTGAGAGAATTAGAAGGACAAAAGCAAGAAAAAATTGTAAGTCCAAATAAAGTTTAATAAGTGAAGGGAAACAAAACAAGTGCTGCAGAGGTAATCACTCACCATCTCCCACTAGCAGACCAATGCCCAGACAGTCTCCAAGCAATGCCTACCTTAGAGAAACTCCCTCCAGCTCTAGACCTTCCCCGCCCTCCCCATTTGTATTGCTAAGCATATTATATGGTATTGAATATCCCTTTAGTCGATTCAGGTCAGCTGTCCCGGCTGTGTCCCATACCAGCCCCTTGCCCACCCCTAGCCAACTCCCAGCAGGGGTAGGGAGAGTGAGAAACAGAGAAGCCTTTGACGCTGTGCAGGCACTGTTCAGCAATAGCTAAAACCCTGGTATGTATTCAACATCATTTTGTTCACTAATCTAAAACAGCACCATACGGGCTGCTATGAAGAAAGTTAACTCCATCCCAGACAGATCCAGTAAAATACATATTTTTTTAACAGCAAACTTACTACTTTGTGCACTATTTTTGTAAAATAGTTGATTGTAACTACTGTTAAGGACATGAACCTAAGCTAGATGGACTCTCCTGTGTTGCTAATGTATGAAAACTGTTATCTTCTTAACCCACAGTTTGACAGAACAAATTGTGGGGGGCAGACTGGACGTTCATTTCTTAAGCTCCCTTAAGAAAGTTGAAAGTCAAAGAAACAGAGCAAAAATCAGCTACATATTGTTCAAAATTATTTGTAAACCAGAGTTTTAGAATTATCCTCTTCTGAGAGCAGGGAGTCATAAAGAGTTATCACCAAAATCTGCATGCTGTTTACCCAAGTGCAGGCATAATAAATGTGTTCAGAGAAACATAATCAATAAGGACTGAAATTAGAAAATATACATCAAAAGATATAATCAGAAAGTTTTATCTTTACTGCAATATATTCCTTTGGAAACTGGAAGATGTTGTCTTTGTGACTTCCAGTAGTTTATACACTATGTTATATCAAGTGTTCCCTAAACAGATGAATAAATACGGAGACAGCTTTTGAGTATTTCCAAGGATGGAGATTCCACAACCTCTCCAGGCAACATACATGTTAGTATGTGTCTATAATTTATTTACAAAGTTGAATCAAGTAAAAACTGAGAACTCTGGCAAGCAGTCAAACAAAATATTATAATTTGCTTTAAAAGTTTCAGTGCTTGATCATCTCCATTGGATATGGTTAATGTACATATGCATTTTGTCATCTTTTTTTTTTTTTCTGTCAATAGTAGGATGTTCCATGCAATGCTATTTAAATATTTTTGAGAGAAAGAAATTAATATAAAATTTGGACCATTTGTACTCACCTGGTGTTTCACTGTCTTTATGAATTGACAGATTCTTGTATTTTCAGGGTTGTGTGAAATATTCTGTGTTGTTTTGATTAATCTTTTTCTTACCCAGTCATAAGGCCACTTCTATACCCTTTTCTCTTTCTGAAGATAAATATCAAGACAGATTTACATCTTTTCCTTTGTAAGAATATAAGGACTACAATTTAGTGTTATTTGTAAATTTTTATAATCATACTTGTTATTGTGCTATGGGACCATGTTATGATCTTAAAAAAATGTATATGAGGGCATTTACTTACCCACCTATCCATCTAATTTTCATGTCACCCATTGTGACATGACTAAATACTAAAATATAGCAATAAATGGGATTTTTCCATTGTGAAATTTATGCTGATTTAAGGCACCACTTTTGTTTTTATCAAAGTTCTTTTAAGAAATATTTTACTAGGATTTATTTCTCTAGTTCCAATTTCAGTTTTCATATGGCATTTGGAAAGATTTGATTGAGTTACTGATGTTCAAATCATAGAATCATAATGTCATAAACTAGGTTAAGTCACAAGGGACCCTTGGATGTCATCTCTTCCAGCTCCACACTCAAAGCAGGGCCAACTTCTAAATATCAGGACTTGCCAGTGTTTTTGTAAATGCTGCTCTTGACACAATCATCAGGGGAGTAACTGAAAGTTTATTTATATCTAGGAAGGAATTTCTGTTGGCTTGACTTTCAGTTAGCCCAGAGTCATTGATAAGAAATGCCTTTTAAGTACCTTTGAAAATCAGCTTGTACTAGTTTTGAGCGATCAAATATTGTATATATGTAAAAAAACTATGTGTGGAATGCAAAGAGGCTATGGGACAAGTATATTTTTTAGCCCACAACACACCACTTCTGCAAGACCCAGTTCTACCTGGTGTGGAAATACCTGTGCAAGAGCTCTAATAAAGCTTAATGAAGTAGGCTTTTATTTTCCACAATCCCCTTTCTGCACTTTGACAAAAATGTCCTTTATCTTAGGGGTTGTTTAGGCAACAAGAAATTGCCTTTCCTGTCTCATGAAGTTCCTGTTATAATTCTACAAACTTCCCAGCTGAGTTGATGTGTGAATTCACTTACTGTTGAAGGAGAAGAATAGGCAATTCCTACGCATAGTTCGTTTCATCCTAAAATATATCAGCTAAGATGACCATACTTTATTTCCCAATGGAGAGAAATCGTTCTTTGTATTAACTACAAAAGGAACCTAGATGGACCATATCACAGAGCCTACATACACACTGAAGACACCTATATTTTAGTGAGATAATTTCTATCCAGAGAATAAATTCACCATTTTTCTGCTCTTATGTTTTTGTTGAAGATTGTCAGGATTGTGACTGAGGACACAGCTGCTTCATATCGTGTCCATATTCTTTGAATTTTCCATATTTTAGTGCTGGTGTCTACCCTTCTCCCTTAATGTTTTTGTACTTTTGTTGGTAATAGCTTTATTCATCATACTTTAGCCATATAATCTCACTCCTTATAAAATTCAATTGAAGTATGGTATAAAGTTACTCCATATTCTCTGATCTCCGATGAGTTCCCAAAAAGGGAGAAAATTTTGCACGTGCTTTTTCTTATTGTTCTATGTAATAGTTACAGTGAAGTTGAACCTGATGTCATTTGCTTAAAATTTAAAAACTTTTTTCTGTCTCCAAACAGTATGAATGATGATGAACAGGAAAACCTTAAGGAAATAAATTTGTGGTTCTAATCTTTGTTTAACTACTTTAATTATTTATTCTTTTGTAAAGAATATCTATCTGATTTCATGATGTCTTTTTCCTTTGAGATAAAAGTTCTCTCTTTAAAAGAAGAAAAAAAAAAACCACAAAAGTTTGATGTCCCTAGTTCTCCACAAGTCTATCTTTCCAAGTGACTGTTATTAGAAAAAGAACAACTTTCAATCGAAAACAAGACCTTTCTAAAATAGCTTCTTAAGACTATGTCTTTTGGACTACTTACTTTAATTTGTGAGAGAAAAACATGATCTCAGTCTTAATGAATGGAATCCCATTCTTTAAGGGATTTCAGTTTATAAAATGAACCAGTACACTGAATAACCTATTCAGACTAAGAGAATATAAACCAGTATGGTTAGCAACTTGTATAAAATAACATAAAAGAAATTAATAGAAACTACTTTATAAATAATTAAGTAACTACAGTCAAACACAGAAGATATTTTATTCCATACTTCAGCTTTAGTAGTACTTTACTTGGTTCTATCGCTTTGAATGTGTTTTGTGTAGGAAAGTAAAATGCCTAGTCTATTAGCATTTAAGCCTATGTTTAAATTATGTGCTGAGATTTATTTTAACATATATATAGAATGTTTTGTGTATTGTTTGCCAATGTTGTTTTCATTGATGCTTGTTATCTTGACGTGATATTGCACAGCTTGTTTATTTCAGGAATGCCATGAAGTGTCTGGGCTGTCCTTTCATTGTATTCTGAAATCCTTGCATAAGGACATTCTGATCTACTTTCCTAAATATTTGGCATGGAGGTAGAGATTTTATTATTCTTAAACTGTCTCATTAAGGAATCTCCTATTTAGCAGTTTTAACATCTACTGAACGAAACTCATTCTGGTGCCAATGTAAAATCTTTTCCACTTTTGAACATCCATTTAAAAAAAAACAAACAAAGAAAACCCCGACACTCTTAAAAGGCATATCTGTGTGGACACTATTGTAGTTAGTATTTATTATCATTAGAATTCATATGTAATTTCAATCAGAGAATTGGCTTAAGTGGTAATAGCAGAAGTACTTTGAATAGAAATTGCTATGTCCATCATCAAGTAGGTCATCCAAACAAATTATCTTAACCATACAGTTATTCCACTAAAAGTATGTGAATTATCTGAGGACAAATCTTTATAGACAGAATAAAATCCCTAGAGAAAGTTGCCAAAAGATCTTCAACATTGGGAAAGTGTTGGGGTTTAACCCCAATAGACAGCTACTCACTCATTGCCCTGCAGGGGGATAGAGAGAGAACTAGAAGGGTAAAAGTGAGAAAATTTGTGGGTTTAGGTAAGGACAGACTAATAAGTTAAGTAAAAAATTAGAACAAAACAAAGCAAAAAATCAAATTACCCCACCCCCCTCCACATCATAGAAACCTGAAAGAAAAACAAGTGATGCAAAAGCAAGTCATCACCAGCCAACAGATGCTCAGGCAGTCCCTAAACATTGGCAACCCCTGGAAAACTGCCCCCTGTTTTTTTTTGTTGCTGAGGACTATGCCATATGGTATGGAATATTCCTTTGGTCAATTTGAGTCAGCTGACCCAGCTGTGTCCGTATTAGCCTCTTGTGCACCCCCAGCCTACTCACTGCAGGGTCAGAGTGAGAGATGAAGAAAGTCTCAATGCTGTGCAAGCCCTCTCCAGCAATAGCTAATACATCCCTATGTTACTAAAAAGTTTTGGTCACAAATTCAAAATACAGTACCATATGGGCTGCTATGAAGAAAATTAACAGCGTCTCAGCCAGACTTAGTACAAAGGATAGTATCTGGCGTGGCCAGGAAATGAAATTTTCTTACACAGTAGTCCAGTTACTCTTGTTCTTCATTTAAGCATTGTGAGATGAAAAATTCTGACATGCTTATTTTTCAGCTACATTAATAACATAACAGGGACTTTTGTTACTTGTATTTAACAGGAAGGACAGAGTCAGAAGCGTATAATACGAGCAAAATTCCTTCATCATTGGATATCTTTGACATGGAGAAGAAAATATTTGATGAGGTAATGTGTTCTAAATAATAGTAATGATGTTTACAGATGGGAAAAAATTATGATGTAGCAGAAGTGAAACACAACTGATTTAAAAAAAACCAAACAAACCCAAAACAAAACCCAAATACAAACCAAGACGGTTGATACAGCAATTGTGGCCCAAAACTCGACATCTCTGCGAATAAAAATAACTGTCATGTTAGCATTTTGTACTAAAAAAGGATATATCAATAAATTCATGTAATGACAAAAATAACGTTTTCATATATACTTATTTTGAAGAATAACTATGAAAAATTCAAAAAAGTGCATGAGGAGACTATTAAAAAGATGTCTGTTGTAAAAAGAGATAATTTCTGAGAAGAAAAATAAAATACTTGAGACAGAAATTGAAATATTTTAGAATTAATCTATATGGATCAGTAGGGTTAAGATTCTTGGTTGATGGTAGACTCAAGAAATTTTAAGATCATAGGGAAAAAAAATCTTTGCTAAGTAAGATAACAGCCCCTCATTGTTGCCATGGCAAACACTGGCAGTCATCATTATATCCTTCTGTATTATGATCAGCTAGTTAGAGTAATTCTTTCAGGACCGGCATCTGAGGCTTTTCTTTGCTTGAGACTACTGCCTGGTACATTGAGATAGTGCCATTGCAAGAGATACGACTGATAAAGCCTAAAATCATGAGGGAATGACTTCCTATCCCTAGCCATCAAACTGAACAACCGTTTAGCTGGGAAGTGGTTTAGCTGAGAAAAAGCAAGTCAGATTTGTCTGTAGTTTAGTGCTATACTGGCACAAGAGAGTCTCAGATTCTTGTCTCTACACACATTGTTTATGTCTTCCATTCAGGTCACAGGAAAACTGCATAAAGAATATTTTGTGCAGTGACCAGAACTCTGTGCTATGTCTTTTGCAGAGCTGAGATAAAATGTTAGTCTGATTTTAACCTAAATGTCTAAGAACTTTTTTTAACCTGCTATGAAACCCAATTGAAATAAACAAGTATACCCACATATAAAATAAAACAACAGAGACTAGACAAAATTCTGCTAACATTGCTCAGTTTGTATATAAAGCACTCGAGTGGAAATACACCTTTTTTTCTGTTTCTACAGTGTGAATAGTACTGCTTAATAAGCAGAAATTTTGATTATGAGTTAAATGTAGGTTGAGGCTGAAGAAAAATATTATTAAAAACTATTATATCTTTTCTAGAGTAGTTTAAGAATAATTGTGAAATTTATTTATGGTTTTATACTTTGGGTAATTATTTGTAACAGGGAAAATCAGTGCTAACTGCTCCAGTAAATGTGCTTGAAGTTATTTGGCAATCATGCATCCTGCTTTCATAGAGACAGAGTTTTAAAACCTTGATTCAGCATCACCAGTGCTTCTTGTAGATTGAAGTCTACGCCAGTAGATTGAAATCTTATAGATATGAGACTGTTTTTAAGCCACTGAAACAACTGTGTTTTAAACTGTCTATCCTCTATGTTCACTATACTATTCATATATACAGCAATGTTTATTACATTCTGTATACATTTAATATTTTCAAGGAATGTATTAGCCTGTGATTCCTATTTCTGTCTGTGATGTTGTCTAAAGACTTAATTTTCTTTGCATTAAGCTCAGGGACTTCACATTAATGTCCAATCTCTCTGCATTTGTTTTTTTCTGAATGGTGATACTACAATGATCCATACAGTACCTTAAAACAAGTTATCTTTAATTTCAGTAGTTAAAATGTAATCATCTAAGATCAAGGTTGTACATGATTGTATCCTTTTTCTTCTAAAGTGTCTTCTTTAGAAATAATATTTGAAAAATAAGTCAATATGACAATTGTACCATTAATTTGTTGATCATGACTAAGACCAAAATAGGAAAAATTAATAAAATTTAGGTAGCTTTTCTTAATATAGACATCAATTTTCTACACTGTAACTCACTCAAATAGCAAAGGTTTTAAATTATACATTTAATACATAGAAGCCATTCAAATGAATAAAATACTCATGTGTTTAGGAGTTTGCATGATTCACATTAATTTTATTGGCATGTGGAGCTCTTCAGTGTGAAGATGTAAGCTATTTTATGCTATATAAATTTGCAGAATCAGTAACTTTCTAGTGCTATACAATACAGAAGTCCAAAATCAGTTCTAAAATCTAAGTCTTTATTTGTGTAGAGATGCTGAGGGTTATGTGAACTAAATAACACCATCCCAAAGAAAATAACAGGATGAGTTTTTTTGTCGGAAAAACTCCAGTATGCAATTTTACTTAGACAAACCTACCCTGCTGCAGTAAAGAGTCTTGTAAAGTCTTTGAGATCAAAAAGGTGCAAACACTTTGGATTTCTGTTGAAAGATCCTGGGAAAAAGGCTGCTATTACCTTCTGCATTTGTCTTCTGGGATAGTCCATCCTGTAGCGAAATTGTCAAGGTGTAATATAAAATAAATTATTATTTGTGACAAGAACTTGTGGTTTTTTTCCCTTCTTATTTTCCAGTTTAAGAAAATAACCCACAGGATTTATAGGTTCTAGTGAAATAAATCATGGAAATGATGCATGAAAAGACTAAAATGCCTCCTATATGTGACCACTCATATCTCCTCTTAATTTTCAATGAGCTTTATAGTATGTAAAGAATTCAAGTCAGTTAACATGCAGTTGATCAATACCATCAGCAGTTATGTAATCTAGAAAAGGTACACCAAAGGACATGGAAATCTGAACTAGGAGAATAATTCCTAGTACTTTGTTAATTGAGTCTTTCACAAAAGTTAAAGTACTAAACATGTAGACATTTAATCTGAGGAAGCAGATCAAATTAACATAATAGCCTGAAATTACTCCTGAACATTTCATTGAGGATAATTAAAATTTGCAATATGTTGCATAAACTGAGTAGTGGGGCCTATGTTCCTTGATTTCCTGACTCATCTAACCAATTGGCAACAGCTGAATTGTGGTCTAAAAATCCTATCTACTGGGTTTGTGTGCAGTTCTACAAACTCTTCCAACCAGCCTTTTTTAACCAAAACCAGTATTTACAGTCCATTTTTGTGGGCTGTATTGCTAGTTAAGTTCCTTTGCTGGAATATTCAAAGCAAGTGAAACAAAAATGTTGCAAACATAGTTAGAATTAATTGATTCATTTTGTAAATGCAAAATTTCACCAGTTCTGATTGTAGATCTTGCTGGTTGTATTTTATTTTATATGGTCACATATAATAAATATAAAATAATACTACTGTCCTTAAGTAACGTAATAGGTCTCCTCTGAATTAAAATATAAACTTAGTGTAATTATAAATAAGTATTCTGACAATTTTGTTCTGTTTTAATGGAGCTTACCAGACATTTTCACATGCCAGATAGGATGCCAGCTAATTTCTCTATTTTTTAATTACAGCCTACATGTTGGCCTAGTGCCTAATCTGAGCTCTTTATGCTCTCTTTTCACAATTAGCACATGCCAAACACTGATTGCTTTGTAGTCACCTGTGTCTACATTTTACTTCCTCTCAGATTTTAGAAGAGTCCATATTTCAGTTCCACCTGTGAAACTATGACATGTTGATGTCTTTAAGCTTACTGTTTTCATAGTATTTTGTGGTATTTTGACATGTTTAACATTAAGATTAAATATATCTGTTAGTAACATTGTATATATTTAGAGATTTAGAAATTTCAGAATGAAGAACTGTGTGTGAGATTAATGGGGAGAAGGAAGAAGACAAATTTCAGCCTTCACATTATTTCTCACATCCAGCTTTCCTGCTGCAGCACTGATGCTACTCATGCTCTCAGAGCAGCAACTCAGCTGCTAAGTCATGCCTTGATTTTATGCGTGCAGCTCAATTACTTAAATGTTTGAAAGATCCTAAGGTGTCTGAGATGATTACATAGAAACTGCACATATAAGACCTCATGTGCAGGAGGCTCTTGCCTTTCTGGACAGGAAGGACTATCCCTCAAGCACAGATGTCTGTTGTAAGGCAAATGAAACACAGTTCATGTGAAAGATGTTTCAAGTGTCTAAAAGCTGGGGACCAGACAGAAATGTAGAGAAAATTCTTCTGCCTAGTGAAAAAAATCATGGATTGTTGGCCTGCTGCTGTGTCAAAGCTTTTACAGCAAGAGAAGGTAGCCTGACAGGTGATGTGATATGAAGCAAGGGAGTCTCAGCTGTCTTCTCACTCGCTATTCACAGCAGAGATGCATTTTCCTTACTTGTTAGTTAAAGTATAAACAAACAAACAGCCTTGTTCTACTCACAAAACAGAGAATGAAACATTAAGTCTCTAAACAAATTGCTACTCTGTCTTGTTGTACCAGCTACTGAATGTGCCTGAACACGATTATGTCGCCATGAAACTATTTTGCAGTTTTGGTGGAATTAGTCATGTAAAATTATATTTGCAGCACTGAGTAGCAAGACATTGCTCATTGATCTATACCTTATATGTCTTCTTCCCGATGAAGGATGTCATAATACTGGTTTGAGGAAAGAAAATTTCCACATAAGATCCCCTTACAAATCTCTCATTAGCCAGGATGTTGGGCTGTCCTCATGGAAGACCTCTGAGGTCCTCTTCTTCCATTATGCAAATCTCAGAGGATTTTTGCAGAATTTGCTTGCAAGTTGTCTTTGAACAGTTTCTTCTCAATTCTTTGGCTATGTTGGAGCTGTACTATCAGCGGCTGCCTAACCAGACCTTAGCAGAGGATTTTATGTTATAAAAATGTTATGTTATGTTTTCTGTACATTTCCAATGACACCAGTCTATTAAAAAATCCTAAATAAATGTTATATCACCATGATGTCTATAGATAATTGTGCAATAAGTAGCACAAAGACTGGAGCCCAAGAAAAAGCAGAACAGACTGTAGCACAGGGAACAAATAAGTAGATATACTATAGGACTTACATTGTTAAATATTGTAATTTGATACAGTTTAAAATCAACAATATAAAGCTTCTGCCTCAAGCAATTACCAGAACAAAAGAATAAAAGAAAGAGAATAAGACAGTATTAGTTCATATCCTGGAATAATGTTATCTATGTACGAATCTGGCTATGGATATTCATTTGGTACATACTGTAATTATAATTTAGTTAGTGAGTTTATAAACATAATTTCATGTTGGTAAATACAATTTTGTAATATGAATTAGTTTACTGTAAATATAATTTAGTAATTTAGATATACTTAGTAATTTATCCATCATAAAATGTGCAATCATACTGGATTATAATGTCAGGAATTAAAAGATACAGGGAGGAAGAACATGTTGTTGATTAATGAATCTCAAATATTAAACTGTGAAAAAGTAGAGTTTGGAAAAACAGCACATCCGTTGGACGCCTCTGATCTTTAGAAGTTGCCAAAAAACCAAAAAGACATTTTAACACATGCATGAATGTGTTACATACATGCATGCATAGCTATGTATGACTTTACTAGTGTGTTTAAAATGCTTCTGTCATTGTGTTTTTATCTATTATGATACAATCAAAATCCACAAATTAAAATTAAAATTCATATTAAAATTCATATTAAAATTCAGCAAAGTTATAAGAAAAAAATGGATTTAAAATGAAGTAAAGTTCTGAGCAATGCAAACAAACAAGGAAAGAGAATTATTCTAAGGAATAGCAATGATCTAAAGTTTAAAGGGATTCATGTTGTTTCCTAAAAATGAAATAATCTTCTATAATCGGGCTTCCTTTAAGAAAGGTTAATTTAATGACATTACTCAGTGCAAGGGACAGAGTAGGTAAAATTAAATAATAATATTATTATTCTTTCTTCCCTTCACCTACTGAACTTGACAAAGGAAATAATATTTAGTTTACAGAGTTTAGTCAAGCTCACCTTTGCTATTGGATGGTATTTATAGTCTCTCTTCATGACTCCCATGCCTGTACAAATGTCGCTGAATCCTCAGGGTTGTAGAGTGGTTAAGGCTATTCACTATGTTTTACTGAAATTCATGCTGGGTAGGAAACAACAACTTGAATAGCCATAATTTACAATTTCACTTTCACAACAGGTAAACCTTCAGTAATGTCAGTTTAATGCGGTGCTATGTCTTGAAACACAACTCTCAAAATTGTTTGACGCACCCTAGCTCAGTATTTAAAAAGGCAGTGAGGGCCCACCATACTCTTTTTGAACAGGAGAGCCACAGAAGTACAGATGGCATCATGAGCCAACGTCTTAATTGGGCTAAGTGGGCGTAGCTCCACTTTGCATCTGCACTACTCACTGTAAACACTGTCTGTACGCTGATGATTTTCAATAGAGATTTATTAATGTCTTAGTAGTAAGTTAACCAGTTTGCCAGATATACTTTTGCTAACTTAAAGTCATCACAAGCTGAAATTTTTGATGCCAATTAGTTTAAAAAAGCTTTCAACACCTTTCAACAAAGTCTGATATTTGTAAAAAGGCAACCCGAATGTACAGAACTACGAAGTAGATTTTTAAAGGTAACTATCTAACCTACTCTCTCTTAATGTCACTGAGAGATTGGTGTATGCATCTGAATTTTTTAAAATACCTCCTCTCTTCTGTGCATTTATCTATATAAGAGTTCATAAAATACAATTATGTGGGAATGTTACCTCTGCAAATGAGGGGGGGCTTGAACTCCAATAAGGTGTTTTATTGTGAGAAATACTGGGATTTGTCTTATCAAATTTGTTTTCTCCTTTATTCATACACCTTAAAACTCTTAAAAATTATATGAGGAACCCCAGATATTCTAATAAATGATTTTAAACAGTAAATTAACTCTATTTTGCATTAATTTGATCACTGAATATTTTTTTATTTTCAAAATATAACATTTTAAAATACTGTATTCAGATATTTAAATGTAAAAGCCATGCAAGATACAGCAATAGGTGTACGTGATGATTCAATTACACAGGACAGCCCTATAAGCAAATGTTACGACATATTGTGTAGTTTTAAAGTCAAAGATAGCCTCTCTGTATATCTAATGAGAGTTTACTTAATATTTATAATCAAGACTTAGTTTTGATGACGCTTGTAATATTAATTGAATAGCATCATATTTTGGAAAGAATATGCATAATTTTATTTGAAATTAATATTTTTCTTTATTAGAGGAATATTATCTACAAGTGCATTGGCAGCCAGAAACTTCTGTTCTGTGTTATGTTATTTGAATTTCTTAAATTCATTTGGTGTCAATTAGTACATGCCATGTAAGTAACAGCTTTAAATAAAGGAGGTCAGCTGTAACAGCTGACACCTACCTACATGGAGCACCTAGTGGGAGGTCAGGTAGGTATGCCTTTACTATTGCTGAGGCACTAAATTATTCTACATTCTTGGTCAGTTGTGCTACCTTGTAAGAATGAGATTGTTTACATCTTAATTTACTTTGGGTTTTAGAAGGAATTCAGAAGTCTATGCTTGATTTTTACTCAGTAGAAAAAGATATACTTTTCTGCTGAGAAGTTTCCAGTAATATACAGGAAGTTATGTGACAGAAATTTTGCTTTCCACTGATGATAAAGGAAACACATGTGTGACTGCTGTATTTTCAGAAAGTAGAAGAATTAAATTAAAAGTAAATGAATCCACCATCTGTGGTTTTTTCTGTTTGGAAAAACATTTCAGTTTCAAAGGAAAAAACATCTTATTAATCTTCTCTTCATCTTAAAAACTTTAAAAAACATTATAAAGAAAAGATGTTTGCACTACTGTCTTCCAGAGGGTAAAAAAAATCTCAGCTGCTAGAACACTAAGTCATCTCTTATATTTCTTTTTTCACTCCCTGCCTCTGAGACTTTTCCTAGCATCTCTTTGAAGGTCCAAGGGTTTTTTTAATATGGTTACATGAGTAGTTTTGTTCAAGATCTGCCCCAAAAAGGTAGTTATTAACATGATTACACCAACTTTAGCTTCCTCTACTCTCTGTAGTTCTCACTGCTCTTCTGGCAGGCTTTACATCCTCAAACTTTCCCACATGCTCTTATGCTACATCTCAGGGCATACCATGTAGATAGTTTTGTCCCCTAAGAATTATTTTACTGAGCTGTGACACCACTGCATGCTATTTCAGGCACTTTTAACCACATAAAAAGAGAGAGATAGAAAGAATTATATTCAAGGTCTGAGGGTCACCAGAAGGGCCTTGGAGGAGATCAAGAACCAAGAAATTTGCTTGGCAGTTATTCAAAATGAAATTAAAATAATTATTTTCAAATTTTTATACTCTGTCAAGTGATGAAACTAGTAAACAGCTGACTGTTTCCTTGGTGTTGTCTCAAAAAATTTAGTTATCTTTTTGGTAATAAAGCAGAAAGGGGAGCAGAATATGTCATTGTTTTAAACTCAACTCTTGAAGAAGTTAATAAAGTAATAAAGGTAAGATGAGAATAGTAGTCACTGGATTCCAAAATTTTAGCGATACAGGCATCTTCCTCTTAATCTGTGCATAATTTAAACTTATTTTGAATGTAAACAAAGCCTACAAGCTGGTTTTAGCTCCTGGATATATAACAGGTGAACATATATAGTATGTTTGTACAGTATGGTGTGTGTGTGTAGACACTGTTTATGTACACTCTTTCTAGATAGACAGAATATAACTGGCAATAGTAGAGTAGAAACCATAACACATTTGATAGCAGTTCCCTCCCACATCCTCACATGCACACTTAAAAACAAGGTTGGGAATAGTTCTGACAGTACATTGCAATTACATTTCCTTACAGTTTCCAGAGAGAGATGGCTGCTAATAGCTGGTCAAACACGGTGTGTTTAAATGTTGCCTTGAGGGGAGTTTATGACACAGTGTCATACCTCGGTTTCTGTAGGTTCCTCCTGAGTACCTGATGACTTGTGGAAAGGAATGGAAGAAATTTGGTAAGATGATAGATATAGCAAGACCTTATTTACGTTCTTGCCCTTGGTCAGCCTTCCTACGTGAAGTTTTGTGATCCAGCTGTCACACAAAAACCCACCTCTCTAGACCATTACCCCAAATACAGTTCATCCTATATAACTGTCTTTGTGTGCACACTTGCACTTGCAGAATAAGTTTGCCTACCCAGCAGGATTCTGAGAGAATCTTCTGTTAGAGAGGTTTTTTGATGTAATATATCCCATTGTTGTGCAGCTGTTTGTGAAGTCTGCATGGAGAAGCTACCTAAAGAAAACTTGCCTTTAGGAGAATTCAAGGACCAGTTCAGATGTGATATAATACCACTCCTTTTTCTCATTAAAAAAGCAGGGAATGGAAGAAGTGCATAAACAGTACTATCCTTTAAACAGATTCAATCAAAGCTGGACGTTACCTAAAAGCAGAACTTGTGCTCTGATTGTTTGAGGACAGCTATAGTTGTGACAGATAATTATTATGTTGGAACTGTAAGTTTCTTCTAGGTTTGAAAATGAACATAAGAGTTTGAGAAAAGACCAGAGACAAGTAGACATGTATACATGAACAATTAAAATTAACAGCAATTGAGAGGGAAAAGTGGACTAGCATGAATCACAGAACCATACAATCACACAACAGTTGAGGTTGCAAGGGACCTCTGGATGTCATCAGGTCCAACTCCCCAAGCAAGACAATCTACAGCCAGTGCCCAGGACTATGTCCATATGACTTTTGCATATCTCCAGGGAGGAGACTCCACAACATCTCTGGGCAAGCTGTGCCAATGCTCAGTCACCCTCACAGTAACAAAAGTGTTTCTTGATGTTCAGAGGGACCCTCCTGTGTTTCATTTTACGTCCATTGCCTCTGGTCCTGTCACTGGGCACCACTGAAAGAACCTAGCTCCATCTTCTTTGCACCTACCTTTCAGGTATTTATTGATGCATTAATAAGATCTCCCTGAGTCTTCTCTTCCGTAGGCTGAAAAGTCCCAGCTCTCTCAGCCTTTCCTCATAGGAGAGATGCTCCAGTCCCTTAATGATATTTGTGGCCCTTTGCTGAACTCTGTCCATTATGTCCATGTCTCTCTTGTAATGAGGAAGCCAGATTTGGACACAGTACTCCAGGTGTGGCCTCACCAATATGTAGCTGCTTGATAGACGCAAGGTAACTTCATTCAGAAAACAGTTTTATGTTTATAAAATACTTTTAGGGACTGGATAAGACTCAAAAAAGAAAAAAACAAGGGAAAATTAAAAGAAGGTTTGTATTGGCACATCTCTTCTAGTGGCATGTAAGACCTCTGGAAAAATCTCTTGCAATATGTCCAGTATCTCTGGTATTAAACATTTGAAAGAGTGGTATTTACAGAGAAAAATATTATGAATTAATAGATGGAGAGGAGAGAAAATCACAGAGGAATAGGCTGGGCATAGGAACCTAGAAGTGTGAAAGAATCCACAGAGAAACCTATCTAAGCAGCCCCATGCTACTCAGCTGTTGAAGGTTGAGTACCACTTCCCTAAATGAAACTCGATAATTATCCCCTTTGAATTATCTCCTCACTTACCAGCGATTTTAGTTAGTACAAAGAATTCTGTAACCTCATCAAAATGTGATACTGTCATTAATGGACAAATACAGTATTTCAGATTATTATTTTTTCAAATACCCTCTACTCTTCACAAAGGCAAACCAGTAATATGACATTCATAGATGCAGACTAGCTAATTAGCTTATTGGCCTGTTAATTAGAACTAAGATAAAATGATTACTGTCAAAGTATTGTACATGGTACTAAGTGGTGGGTCTAGTAAAATACCTTGAGTTCTTGAATACTGCACTGATGATTTGTGGATTCTATCTAAGAATCCAAGAGGAAAGACAGGAAAAATGTAAATTATTTATTGTCTTTCTTTCTCTTCTTCATTTTAAAACATCAACTCATCACACATATGTAAATGTTCATCAAAAATTGTTTTTGCACATAACTATTTATGTTTTCAGTGTCTCTGAGTACTACTAAAGGTATTTTGACAAGTGGTAGCTATTAATTTCTAATATATATTTTTAAATGTTATGCTCAGCATTAAGTCTTTTGCAAAGAACTGTAACGAGGAAACAGGTGAATTATTAAAGCTAAATTCAGAAGTTCTCACTTAGGCAAACTTTCATTACAATCAGCAGGAGTTTTGCCTAGCCCCTACCCCTCAAATTGTAGTAGCATGTGACCTTATTTCTCTTTTCTTTCCAAAGAGTACTTTTGCAAGAAATATTCCCATTAAATTTATAAAAGCATTTTATTTCTACTTTAAAAAATAAAATAAAATCTGAACCACAAATCAGACAGGATGTGCTCAAAAGTCTAGAGCAGCTGAGCAACATGATTCAAAGCTGTCATTTCCTGCACTTCTACCATTCACATTTCAAGTGATCTGTGAAGTATTGTCAGTATGCTGAGGCAACTGTTCTGAGCAAATGACATTGATTCAGCTTCAAGGATAACATGAAAACATCCAGATGGCATGCATGCTTTACATTATAAACACCAGTTAAATTATAACCTAAAAATTCAGAAAGGTGGTCACAATAACTATTATACCAGTAAATAGGGAAAAATAGATTGGTAATGGGTTTTCAAAATAGCAGTATACAGATGCCTTGTTTGTCTGAGAGACAGTGATGTGTACCATAGGCTATAATTAAGATTTGAAATCTAATCAGAGTCAGCAGAAATAGTTATTACTCCTTTCTGAATCTAATATCACTCAGATAAAATGAGAAGGAATTGAGAGGGGTTTTTGATCAGCTGTCATACACATCTCCTAAAGAAAGATCCTGTATAATGAATGAACGGAAAGTAACTTTGAAAGAAATTCTCTGAGGAGGAATTTTCTTATCATCTACAATTCATGTTAGTAAAAGGAGAGTATTATCTTATGCTACCAACTCATCCAGTAATTACATCCAAAGGACACTGAAGATTTGTCATTTTGTGCAAAAGTCAAAACTCAAAAGTTCATTCACTTGCAAACCCCGATGTTTTGGAAAAGGGAGAGAAACAGCCTCATAGAGAAACTGATGCTTAAGAATAATCTCCTATGGTAGGGAAAAAAAAAACCCTTGATGCCAGCAAGTAAGGAAATATTAGTTATAAACCAGAAGTTTTGAGGTGTGAGAACTGCAAAGATGTAAAAAGCTAATTAAAATGTTTCAATGTATATTGAATAGCAAGGTACCACTGGAAGTAGGTAGTGATATTTTAAAGCTAGCTTTTGTTTGTTGCTTGTTGCAGCAAGTGACAGTATAACATGCATTTTTGAGGCAAACATCTTCTTAAGACAAGATTATTCAGACTGAAAATAAATACTAAAAAATACTCTTCAGCAAATTCCGTTTTATATACTTGCCATTAAATGATTAAGAACTCTTTATTTATAAAGACTACTCAGTAATTAAAGAATAGCTTAATTGCAGGTATGATTATTTATTACAGTAGACAGAAGAACTTTTATAGTTAAACATTCCATCAATCTTATAAAACGGAATAATTTCATACTTCTGACACATTTGTCTAAGAAGATTACTGGAACTACTTTTAAGTACATAGGTGATATTCAAATAAATTATTTATTTCCTCAAATATTCAACACATGCTGTAGCAATATTTTTAATGAATATTATTAGGAAGATAGTTAAAGAAATTTTACTTATTTGGGTTAAACACATTAATAGTAGAAAACTAGATGGGATCTTTTGCATCTCTGTGGAGGAGAGTCTAAAAGGATGTTCTGTCATAAGAGTTCTTACTCTTTCTCCTTCAATATATGAAAAATACTATGAAGATAATCTCTTAGTGGCAGAAAGATTTCAATATTCCTTGTGACAACAAAAATAGAAAGAGTAGTAGCATTCAAAACTTGAACAGCACAGATCCCCAAATATAAATATATGGTAGATTTGGATAGCAAGCTTTGGAGCTGCTCAATTGATAATCACCAAGGGTGATCAGTCACTTAATGTTGAAAAAATCCAAGTGTTCAAACAACACATGGGAACACACTGAAGATCTTCTTGTTTCCTTCTGTAACACAGCTAGTGAAACCATACCTGATAGAGTACGGATAGCAGCACAAATCTATGATTTGTGTTGCTTAGCTTGAGCCTAACATTCAGCAACTAGAACAGATGCTGAATAACCACTCTTTGAATATAATACTCTTCTTCCTAATTTCCATCGCAATATTTTGTTAAATCTGGCCAAATAAAATAGTTCACAAAAGTGTTTGCAGCACCAAGGGCAGACATGGCATTCTTTGACTTGCCTCTCCTTGGAGTAAAATTAGCTGATTCAAATAAGTTGTTTACGAAAAAAAAATCCTAGTTTTTACATTTTCTTAGTAGCACCAGCAGAATTTTTCTGCTCTAGGGATTTGAAACTCTGATATATTAAGTGGCAGATCAAGCTGTTTTACCAGGAGAAACAGATTTTCTTATCTGCAGCCACAATCCATGGATTTACCTATCATTACACTGTAATTAAGGACTATAAATGCATCAGCGTTCTTCAGCTGAAGAATGAAAGAATCTCATGGGTGGAAGGAAGCCTACTTTTTGTATTCAGGAAAAGTAAATAGTGATAGTATTCCATAAAAGCAATACATTCTCTTTAGAAGAATAAATGCATGATATTTTTCATCATAGTAGAATAAAGCTCTGTCATGTTAACAAATGAAGAAGAAAAGAAATCCAAATATTCATAAAGTGTATTAAATAACTGGAAATTTTGAACACTAATAATTTATTCACTGTAAAGACAACTTTAGTGAATTTTACTGGCTATTTTTGTATACTGACATTGCAATGGTACCATGTAAGTTCTGTAGTGGAATTATAATACAGCCCATGCAATCACCATTTCAGATAAATCATGCTAAACTGATAGTAAAAAGAAACATCATGATGCTAGCTGCAGTATGTCATTTGCAAATTATTATGCAGCAACTATTCTCAGTAGCACTGCTGGAGTTCCCAATCTTTCCATGTTTCAGTTTTAAGACATTTTCAGGATTTAACACCTCAGCCATCATACAGGGCTGAAATATTTTGTATATAAGATATGTATAATTATAACTTAAGGTGGTATTCAATTCTGTCTGTGTTCCACGTAGAGAAAAGGTTAATACTCAAAACTCTTGAGCATTTAAAAAATTTTCTAGACTGATGTAACAAAATAAATACTACTTCTAAAACAGTGTTTGTTTTTTATTATTTAGGTGACTCCCATAACTCCTGCCCGCCCTTTATCCTCAAGACTGAGTTTTGATGGAAATCTTGTAATTGCCCCAGCAATTATCTTTTCCACGTGGCAGCCCTCTTTTCCTTACTCTTGCAATCAGCAGGAATTTATTGTTAGATTAACCAGCTTCTCAACTGAGTTGTAAAACAGTTCAGCTGAAGCTTCTGAATGTGTTAAATTCAGCTGGAATTGTTTTTAAATTATATTTTAAAATTATATTTTGAGAGATTTTTTTGAAAGCTATAAGTAAAGTTACCTCAAAAACTTTTTCTATGGTAATGAAATAAATGACGAATTTGAAATTCAGAATTAGACTAAAAAGCATAGGCAGTAGTTCTAAATATATTATGTATATTAACATCTTCTAATTCAATTACTAGATTTAAATTCATAATTGACCTTACTAAGACACTATATTGCAAAGGATGTATATTAATAACAGAATTAATCTCAGCATGACAATCTCTATTGAAGTAAGGAGAGGGGGTTAAATAGAAGAAAATTAGTTTTGAAAAAATAGAGTGACAATTCTGAGGCTTTTCCTTTGTCTTTTCATTATTTGTGCAAACAGACTTGAGCCATTCAGCTTAAAAAAAATAATTTCCTCTTCGCCTTTTATCTGCGGTCAGCTATGGAATTTATTTAGATCATTTTAAGTTGTAGATCTCAGAATTATGGAAGGATTCAAAATTTGTGAAGTCTAAACATCATTTGGCTATGACAATAGCCATCGCTTTGAATAGTTATGTTTTCTTTATTTCCTTCAGAATCACAGAAGGAAAGTGATAGTAACTTCCATGCCTATATTGCAGAGGCTTTGATCAGCGTCCAGCAAGTGCTTTTTAGAGTATCTTCAAAAACAGTCCTTTGAAATGAGGGAGGAAAACATTCTGTGCAGTTCAGTTTAGTTTCTTGAATCACACAACATTTATCACAGAGAATTCCAGACCACTTATTAAATACAGACCTATATTTTCTTGAGAGAAGGAGAAATTTCTTTGATTTATTTACTGTCCATACCCCAAAAATCTGGCTTGAGAGGACAGTGAGCAAAACATAGTAATTTTGATGACAACTTGGAAAATGTAATCCTTTCAGGTGAGATTTACTTTGAACTCTTTAGTTTTCACCAGCACAACACCTACACTGAAATACATATAGACCAAAATAATAATATTGCATTCTGCTTCAGTCGGCAGCCTGAACCTCGGTATTTGCACTTTTATGCCAGCAGTGGATACCTTTGAGTTTAATTAACTTCTATGATCTTCTGTGTAGAATTAATACATTAAGGATTCACCTTCAAAAGCCTGAAGTATTTTGACCAGGCTGTCTCTTTTCTTGTACCATATTGCTTGATCTGTGACAACCAGACATTCCTGACCTAGAGCTTCCTTCATGTAATCAGCTGTGAGGTAGTTTGATTTAGGACTACTCGATTCAGGATTTTTTTTCGCTCTCCTTGATCTGCTACAGCCCATATCTGTTAATCTCATAGTCTCATTATAAAACCCATCTTTTCTTCTATACAGCTTTAGAGAGGCTGGATGAAATGCATTAACATGATTGCTGTTTTCTAGTGAGTGTACATTTAGAAAGGCAGGTTAATCCACTATGTGGGACATAGCTATAGGTAATCACCTCATTTACATCAGGGATGTAAGGGATTAGAATCCTTTGCATTGTATTATTTTAATTAAAAAGAAATAATCAGTCATACATCATGTTAGATGAAGTTTAAAAAACCTGTTAGGAAGTGCCAAACCAGCCAAAATACTGTTTTGGAAAGGATGAAAAGAAATTTATTTACTTCAATATTGTATTTTACATGCATATTCAGATGATCTAAATATTGGTGAATTTGTGTTTGCATATTTATTTATCAAATATTAGTAATAATTAAAAAAACTTTAAATAACTTTTGTGTGGTAAATAAAGATGCAGTTCATGTTTTTCATTCTTCAGAGCAATATGTAATGAAAATCCAAACTTTTACCTTTACATTATTTGAATATTGAAAGACAAATAACAAAATTAATTTGAATTACAGGTTCCCATCTCAGCTGTAATGAATTGCTAGCAGCTTTCATTTCATTTATTTGATTTAAAATAATTGAAAAAATAATATTTTCTGATGAATCCAATATGTTATTTTGAATATGGAATGGGTAACTGTAAATGTACCTGAAAAAATGTAGAATAGAATAGAATAATTTTGATTGGAAAGCACATACAACGATCATCTAGACAACTGCCTGACCACTTCAGGGCTGATCAAAAGTTAAAGTAAAGCATATTATTAAGGGCATTGTCCAAATACCTCTTAAACACTGACAGGCAAGGGGCATTGGCCATCTCTCTAGGAATTCTGTTCCATGTCTGACCACCCTCTCGATAAAGAAATGTTACCTAATGTCAAGTCTAAACCTTACCTGATGCAGCTTTGAACCATCCCTACATGTCCTGTCACTGAATACCAAAGAGATCAGCGCCTTCCCCTCCGCTTGCCCTCCTCAGGAAGCTGTAGAGAGCAATGAGGCAATGAGGCTGCCCTTAAGCCTCCTTTCTTCCAAACTTGTCAAACTCAGAGTCCCAAGGTGCTTCTCATAAGACATGCCTTCAAGGCCTTTAACCAGCTTTGTTCCCCTCCTCTGGATGCATTCAACTACCTTAAATGCATTCAGAGGATTATATTTAAGTGGTTTACTATTTAAGTACTATTTAAGTGGTTTGATGGATATATTTAAAATCTTCACTTAAAAGCTTCTTTCTTCCCACTAGCATCTAAGCACATTTATCAGGTCAGATAAACTGAAACAAATGTTTGTGGCATGTTGGCTTATTTAAGGGCAAAAACCCTGTTCTGGAATACATCCTTGTTGGATACTTTTTGGCCTTATTTAGTCAGGTTCAATCAGGACAAGGAATTATGTTCACCGAAAACAAGTGTTAGTACAATAATTTATTCCTGATCTAGTTAAGAATTTAAAGCTCTTTTTTAACTCTTTAAACATTAAATTATAATGCAATGTGGCTTCTGGGCTTTTAAGTTGTAAAACTCATGCTCATTTCTTCCCCTGGAGCTTGAATTCATAGAATCATAGAATCAGAGAATTATTTGGGTTGGAAGGGACCTTAAAGATCATCCAGTTCCAATCTCCCTTCCATTGGCAGGGACACCTTCCTCTACACCAGGTTGCTCAAAGCCCCATCCAACCTGGCCCTGAACACTCCCAAGGAGGAGTCATCCACAACTTCTCTAGGCAACATGTTCCATTGTCTAAACTAAATATACCCTCTTTCAGTTTAAAACTGTTACCCCTCTTGTCCTGGTTTGAGCTAGGACAGAACCAATTTTCTTCTAGCAATTTTACTTTTTAGTTAAGTCTCTTCTGAGAAGCTGCACTCTCTGAAATTAACAGCAGGTATTTCAGTGTCTTCTTCTAGGAGTGATAGCACTCGATGTTAGTGCTGGAACATTAGTAGGAATGGAATGTAGTAAGGCTCTTGCTTATAGTTATCCCTATGGAGACCAAGGTCGATGCTCGCTTCTGCTAACTTTCTTATGCACCAGAAATGAAACAGCATAAAAAAGGGTCACACCTGTGACCCTCCGGTGGGGAGCGGTGAGTTGGGCAGGTGACCCAAAACTAACCAAATGCAGTATTCAATCCTACATGCGTCATACCCAGTATAAAGCTGAGAGATCATGAGGGTTAAGTTCTGCTTCTACGGCCAGCGTCCGAGGAGGACTCTGCCCGATTCTTCTGCCTTTGCTCCCAATCCATGCATTCCTGAATTGAGTTCCTGTCTGCTGCGGAGTCTAGTTCAGGACTTTCCTAGAGCCTGCCCTGAAGTGTCCAGGTGATGTGGTCATCATCAGGAGGCAGCTCGATATTGGCTTTGTATATATCTCTATATATTTCATTATTATTTTTTCTATTATTATTATACATTATTATTGTACTTAGACTAAAGCTGTTTTAACGTTTGCAACCCATAAGTCTCTTTCTCTTTTCCTTCCCTCTCCCCCCCCCTTTTAGGGAAGGAAGGGGTTAACAAAGAGCATCTGTTTCCATTTAATAGCCAGCCAAGCTTTAAACCATGACGACTTGTTCTATCACTGCATGCTCTTGTAAGAAGTCCCTCNAGTCATCCACAACTTCTCTAGGCAACATGTTCCATTGTCTAAACTAAATATACCCTCTTTCAGTTTAAAACTGTTACCCCTCTTGTCCTGGTTTGAGCTAGGACAGAACCAATTTTCTTCTAGCAATTTTACTTTTTAGTTAAGTCTCTTCTGAGAAGCTGCACTCTCTGAAATTAACAGCAGGTATTTCAGTGTCTTCTTCTAGGAGTGATAGCACTCGATGTTAGTGCTGGAACATTAGTAGGAATGGAATGTAGTAAGGCTCTTGCTTATAGTTATCCCTATGGAGACCAAGGTCGATGCTCGCTTCTGCTAACTTTCTTATGCACCAGAAATGAAACAGCATAAAAAAGGGTCACACCTGTGACCCTCCGGTGGGGAGCGGTGAGTTGGGCAGGTGACCCAAAACTAACCAAATGCAGTATTCAATCCTACATGCGTCATACCCAGTATAAAGCTGAGAGATCATGAGGGTTAAGTTCTGCTTCTACGGCCAGCGTCCGAGGAGGACTCTGCCCGATTCTTCTGCCTTTGCTCCCAATCCATGCATTCCTGAATTGAGTTCCTGTCTGCTGCGGAGTCTAGTTCAGGACTTTCCTAGAGCCTGCCCTGAAGTGTCCAGGTGATGTGGTCATCATCAGGAGGCAGCTCGATATTGGCTTTGTATATATCTCTATATATTTCATTATTATTTTTTCTATTATTATTATACATTATTATTGTACTTAGACTAAAGCTGTTTTAACGTTTGCAACCCATAAGTCTCTTTCTCTTTTCCTTCCCTCTCCCCCCCCCTTTTAGGGAAGGAAGGGGTTAACAAAGAGCATCTGTTTCCATTTAATAGCCAGCCAAGCTTTAAACCATGACGACTTGTTCTATCACTGCATGCTCTTGTAAGAAGTCCCTCTACATCTCTCCTGTAGGCTACCTTCAGGTACTGAAAGGCTCCTATAAGGTCTCCCCAGAGCATTCTCTTCTCCAGGCTGAACAGCCCCAACCCTGTTAGCCTATCTTCATAGGAGAACTACTCCAGCCCCCTGATCATTTTTGTGACCCTCCTCTGGACTCACTCCAATAGGTTCANGGTATTTCAGTGTCTTCTTCTAGGAGTGATAGCACTCGATGTTAGTGCTGGAACATTAGTAGGAATGGAATGTAGTAAGGCTCTTGCTTATAGTTATCCCTATGGAGACCAAGGTCGATGCTCGCTTCTGCTAACTTTCTTATGCACCAGAAATGAAACAGCATAAAAAAGGGTCACACCTGTGACCCTCCGGTGGGGAGCGGTGAGTTGGGCAGGTGACCCAAAACTAACCAAATGCAGTATTCAATCCTACATGCGTCATACCCAGTATAAAGCTGAGAGATCATGAGGGTTAAGTTCTGCTTCTACGGCCAGCGTCCGAGGAGGACTCTGCCCGATTCTTCTGCCTTTGCTCCCAATCCATGCATTCCTGAATTGAGTTCCTGTCTGCTGCGGAGTCTAGTTCAGGACTTTCCTAGAGCCTGCCCTGAAGTGTCCAGGTGATGTGGTCATCATCAGGAGGCAGCTCGATATTGGCTTTGTATATATCTCTATATATTTCATTATTATTTTTTCTATTATTATTATACATTATTATTGTACTTAGACTAAAGCTGTTTTAACGTTTGCAACCCATAAGTCTCTTTCTCTTTTCCTTCCCTCTCCCCCCCCCTTTTAGGGAAGGAAGGGGTTAACAAAGAGCATCTGTTTCCATTTAATAGCCAGCCAAGCTTTAAACCATGACGACTTGTTCTATCACTGCATGCTCTTGTAAGAAGTCCCTCTACATCTCTCCTGTAGGCTACCTTCAGGTACTGAAAGGCTCCTATAAGGTCTCCCCAGAGCATTCTCTTCTCCAGGCTGAACAGCCCCAACCCTGTTAGCCTATCTTCATAGGAGAACTACTCCAGCCCCCTGATCATTTTTGTGACCCTCCTCTGGACTCACTCCAATAGGTTCACGTCTTTCTTATGTTGGGGGCCCCAGAGCTAAACATAGTACTCCAGGTGGGGTCTCATGGGAGCAGAGCAGAGGGGGAGAATCATCTCCCTCAACCTGCTGGTCATGTTTCTTTTGATGCAACCCAGGATACTGTTGGCTTTCTGGACTGCAAGCACACATTACCAGCTCATGTTGAGCTTCTCATCAACCAACACCCCCAAGTCCTTCTTCTCAGGGCTGCTCTCAATCAATTCCCCTCTTGTCTTGGGTCTGTGTGGCAGGTCTTTGGTAGCAGGGGAGGGGCTACTTGGGTGGTTCCCTGTGAAAAGCTGCTAGAAGCTCCCCTGACTTAAAGTCAGACCCACGTCAGACCGAGGCCAAGCCAATTAGAGACATTAGATGAACATCTGCAATAATGTATTTAAGAAGAGGACAAAAAAACTGCAAAAAAGACCTGCAGTGGAGAGAGGAGGGTGATGTGGGAGAAATGCCTATGCAGATACCAATGTCAGGAAGGAGTGGAACAGGTGCACTGGACCAGAAATTTCCCTGTGGCCCATGGTAAGACAGCAGGATGTCACCCTGCAGCTCATGGAGGATTGTGGTGGAGTAGCCCGTGAAGTACCATGGTGGAGCAGAGATGAACCTGCAGCACATGGGAGACCCCACACCAAAAAAGTCGACCAAGTCCGAAGAAGGCCATGACTCTGTCGGAAACCCGTGCTGGATCGGTGTGTTCCTGAAGGACTGTACTGCACAGGAAGGACTTGTGTCAGAGGGGTTCATGAAGGACTGTCTGCTGTGGGAGGGACCCCATGCTGGAGTAGGGGCAGAGTGTGAGGAGCTGTCCCTGCCTGAGGAGGAAAGAGAGGCAGAGACAATCTCTGGTGAACTGACTGCATCCCCTTTTTGGGGGGTTAACAAAGAGCCTCTGTCATTCATTTAATAGCCAGGCCAGCTTTAAACTGTGACAATGTCGCATCATTGTCCCACTCTGTTTTGAATGATGATTGATCAAACTGAATTTTTTCCCCAAGTTGGGTCTGGTTTTGCCCATGACCATAATTGGTGAGTGAACCCTCCCATACTTCTCTCTACTCACCACCTTTTTGTGATTTTTTCCTCCCCATCCCACTGGGGAGGGAGAATTGAGCAAGCAGCCATGTGGTGCTTTATTGCTGGCTGGGCCTAAACTACGAGAACTCTATAGACAATATAATCATAAGTAATTTCAAAAACTGGGTTGAGAAAACTATGGGTTTCCCTAGGCGCTTTGTTTCTTATTTGAATTTTCTATTATATGTTAGAGTTTTTTAAAAATTAACAAGATCAAGTGGTTGATCTATGCCAGTCTCTCTTCCTTTTGAAAACAGGAACACTAATTTATGTACTTATATAAGAACAAAAACTTATTACCATTCTATCTCTCTACTCAATTATCAAGACAAGAATTGATATAGCTATAGAACTAGTAAAATAGGCAGATAACTGTCAGCCTATTTCTCCATCCTTGTGAAATTTTGTATTAAAAACCTCAACGTTTATTTGACACCCTTTATTTAGAGCCTAACAGGAATAACGTGTTATATTCCCTCAGCTAGCTATAATGCTGCAATTAGCAATACAAATGTTTTCCTAAATTCTGTTGATATCACTGCTGTCCTTGTCCTCATGTATAATTGGTCTTAAGGTTCAGATAAGAAATACTTTTCTTTGATGTTTTCACAAGTGAGGAAAAAAAATGTGCCTTTTTGTGCATATCTCAATAGAAAGTAAATAATTTCAATAGTCTATGGGACTGCTAATTAGAACTAATAGTGGCTTGACTGACCTATCTTGACAGTAAGTACCTTACAAAACTGGCTTTCTTTACAAAGTGAGGATTTGTTTGCATGGCTAACTTGTATGCATTGAACCTCAGAGGCAGAGAGTTCTTTGACTGTGATCCTGTGAATTTGTTAACTTATATTTCATAATTTCTTATTCACTTATGAAACAGTAGTGAAAACTCAGGCTCATCATTTGTGTATTGGAACATCTGCTTTCTTATTCTGTTGCTGCCTGCAAAATCAGGAACCAGCAAATATAAACCCTCTATTGAATCAGTATCTAAATACCATGGATACATTTTTCTGCATACAAACCCAGAAAAAAAAAACATCAAAAGGGGATTAAGAAATAATTCCCAAACCTTAAGAGTAATGTAGATATTCAGTGCAAATGACTAAGATGAAATTCTGGACTTTTCCAGATTGATAGAAAAACTCTCTCACATTTCACTAGACACGATGTTTATCCACAAATTTTTGTTGTTTTTATAAAAAAACTATTGAGTGCTGAATGTTTTCTGCATTTGCCATATAGAATTCTGAACTTCTTGAACATGTTTTGGAACATTTGTATTACTTACTTTTGATGTATCATCTGTTGGAAATGAATGTAGCTCACCCTGCTGTACCACCCAGACAAATGAAACCTGACTACACCTGGTCTGCTTCAACAGACTAGGCTGGCTCAGTATAACCTGGATAACAAAGACAACATTATTTTTATAACACACTTGACAGCAACCTAGAGGGTCACAGAAACTGGAGATGTAACCACTAGTTGGCCCCTGGGATGGAGAAAATCAGAGAGATTGGCCCGAGGTTATGAGAATAGCAATGCCATTGATCATTTCTGCTGATAGAAAGTGATAAATATTTAAAACATTAGCATCCATGAGGGAGAAGATGACACAATACACAGTATTCAGTGCAGAAGTTGCACAGAAGTTGAAATCCAAGAAGAACTTCTACTGTATAGGGGCTAAGCTTTGGCGATGGACCAGTTGGAATGAATGTCCTGTTCCACTAGGTCACTGGCTTTGAACTGGTTTCAGCTGGACAGATGGGACTGGAGATGTGTTTTGTAGGATGTGTATAACATGTGGATAGCAATCACTGTCCTACAAACACAATGATTGCTATACACCTGCTATACCCATTCCACCAACCAAATAAACTAGACTGTACATCCCTGAACGATGTGGTTTTGCTCTAGCTCTAGCAGCTACCTTACCCAGTCTTCCCATGACGTAAACTGTGTTAGAACCTCACCTGAGTCATTTAATAACAGGCTATTCACATACAAATTGTAGAGATGTTGAGAAATGAATAAAAATGTGTTACTAACCTGTAATTCTACAGTCTTTCCCCAACAAAAGAGTGTATGAGATGCAATATTTCTAGAAAAAATCAGGAAACTACATGGGTCAGGAAGACAATAAAGAAAATCTGAGATTTTAAAAAGCTAATAGAACTCCAAAGAATCTGAATAACAAAAGTACGTGAGCTGTGAGGTGTCCTAAACCAGGTTCAACTCTTGGTCTTGAGCTCTTCAAAGTCAGTGGGGAATCACACTTCCAGATAAGTAAGTGAGTAAGTTAAGTATGTAAGTAGTGGACTATGTGTTTTTGTATTTGGAAGGTAGATGAGTATATAAAAACATGTGACAAAATTGGGAAGAAAAATATGTTCTTCTGTTAACTTTCCACAAGTTGGAAGTAAGGGTTTCATTATAGTGAGGGAAAAAGAGAACTTTCTAAGGATTTTTAAATTAAAAGCCTTGTAGTTTAAATAATTTTCATAAAAAATTAAGTTTTAAAGAAATTATACTCAATTGTATGTTGCTTTTTTCTGTTCTGTTTTTACGAAGACTATTTTGTAAGACAGAAAACAAATTATATAAAAAAATACAGACAGATGTGGAAAATTTAGAATCCTGTCTCTTTAATAGACAGTTATGGCTTGATACTACAGTGTATGGCACTTAGAATTTTTTTCATCATTTACTGACAAAAGGCATGGTATTTGTAAGTGCATTCACTGAGAATAAGTCTTTAAAATATGGCTTTAAAAAAACTTTAGATGCAGTTTATGTGTAGAATTTGGTGTTGACACTGAATAGGTTAGCTTCTTAAGAAAATTACAATTACTAAAATGGCCTTTTGAGAAAAAGTGATGGGTCTATCCACTGTATGCTAATACCATACAAAGGAGTGATGTACTTACAGAACCTTTGACTCCTTTTGGTCAGTAGAAAGCATTGAGCATTTAGAAGATTATGTCTACTGCAGGCAAAAAACTATCAATTTGACTTCGTCTTTGCATGAGGTCAGTTATATCCTGAGCCTCCTAGAAAAAGCTCACAAGCCTACATAGCTTCCTGTAATTCCCTATCACTGCTTTGTCCCAACGTATAGATCTTTTCTAGAAATGCATGACAGCTCAGAGCTCACAGCTCAGTGCCTCCAGGAATGAATGAGTCCGCTGGTTACAGCTGTGTTCTGTAGCCTAAGTCATGAAAGATATATGTAGTAGACATAGTCATGTTTCATGTGACTATGCAGACAAGAAGCTAGAAAGTGTATCCCAAAAAGATCTCCCTAGAAAGGATACCCTAGGCCAAACCCATCTTAAAAATAAAAAGGAAAACAAACCAAACATCAGAAGTTGCACATTTATAATTATATTATACTTGAAAGTACCTGGTTTTATAATTTTATATGCTATGATAACATAATAGTAATGTACTCTAATGTACTCTATTTTCCTCTTACTGATTTCAACAACATCTCAGTTCTTGTGTGAGTATCTTTAATATCAGAAAGACAAAGGATGCATATAAGCCTTTAAATAAAAATGAAATATAATACAGGAGGGAATATAAACTACTGGGTGAATTCATTGACTTCAGAATGAGTAAATGTATGTAATGGTACATTTACAAAGAAAATTCAAGATTAAAAATTATCACATTTTTCATGTGATCATTGGGTAGTTAAACTGTCTGTATATAATATTTCAACAATAGCAAGGCATGAATGTACTCATAATTTCTGGGCAAGATGGATATGAACAGAGGTGTTCTCTAAAGAGCTGAGACAATAGCAGCACTGGCAACCCAAGCACTGATTACAGATGTCCAAAAAAGTGGATTAGCATTTTTCCAAGCTACCTACATTAAAATGAAAGAAAAAAAGCTTTCTGTTCCTGTATATGATGAAGCACTAAAATCCAAATCCTTTCCTGTGTGGACTTAGGACAAGAATACAAAGGGTAGTCAGACAGAGGTTCTATCTATCAGGAAAAAAGCAGACAAGAAAAAAAATTTCCTGGAAAATAGAATTTTTTGTTTTTGTATTTTGTTGCCTGAACTTTGTCATTCCTTGTACAGGTTTTCTATGGGTTTTAAATCTTAGCCATTTTTGATGGACTAATTTAATTTCATCTTTACATTACCTGCCTTGTTTATCTTCTCCCAGTCTTTGGTCCTGTCCTGGTTTGGGCTAGGAGAGAACCAATTTTCTTTTTAGTAACTTTTAGTAACTTTGCCTTTTAGTTAAGTCTCTTCAGAGAAGCTGCACTGTCTGAAATTAACTGCATGTTTTTCCAGACAGTAGCTGCTTCTAGCAGTGATAAGGCTCGATGTTTATAGTTAGTGTTGGAACATCAGCAGGAATGGTATGCGTAAATGATCTTGCTTATAGTTATCCCTATGGAGACCAAGGTGGATGCTTGTTTCTGCTGACTTTCTTATCCTCCAGAACTGAAAGAGCAGAGAAGTGGTCACACCTGTGACCCTGCGGTGGGGAGGAGCAGGTTGGACAAGTGACCCAAAACTGATCAAAAGGAGTATTCCATCCCATACGCATCATACTCAGTATAAAGCTGAGGAATCACAAGGGTCATTCTCTCTTCCTCTATGGCTGGTGTCCGAGGAGGACTCTGTCTGAATTTTTTGCCTTCGATCCCAATCTGTGCATTCCTGAATCCAGCTCCTGCCTGCTGCGGAGTACAGTCTGGGACTTTCCTGGGGCATGCCCTGCAGTGTCTGGGTGACATATTTGTCATCGGGGAGGGGGGATCTCGATAGTGGTTTTGTACATATTTGTATATTTGAATATATTTCATTATTATTTTTCCTATTATTATTATAAATTATTATTGTAGTTGGATTAAAGCTGTTTTAACTTTTCCAACCCATAAGTCTCATTCCCTTTTCTCTTTGCTCCCCCCCCCCATTTTGGAGGCAGGTGATTAACAAAGAGTGTCTGTTGTTTGTTTAATAGCCAGCCCAGCTTTAAACCGTGACAGGTCCTTTCAAACTCCTTAATTTGTCTTTTCCTAAATAACCTCTCTGTTAAAACTCTGTGTAGTAATAAATATTATGTTCATTTTTCCAGAGGCTATTTGAACATAAACCTGTGGTCACTATAGGACTGGGGCTTTTCATCTGGGCGTTTCCGGAAAGTGTGCATCTTTATGTAACCTAATGAATTGCATGAAGAAGATCTTTGAAGTAGTTTTGATATAAATTATAAAAATATTACATCGTCTCAATATGAACTCATACAGAAATATTTGAAACTGACAGTGTCAAGTCTGTAAGGCTTGAGCTATGATATTCTTGTCCATTAGGTACAACTTTGACTATTCACTCTTACATAATGAGTAAGTGAAATGCAGAATGTGTTTCCAGATTTTAGGCAATTGTCAGTTTGAAAAACAGCCAAAAAAGAGCTTATTCACACTGTTCTGTATCTGGTTGTGCTGTACACTTCTGTTTGTTTGCCTGATGACTGAAAAAGCTAACTTGTATATGTCATTATTAGTAAATGTTACAAATATGCTATCACTTCTGAAATGTGACGTATAAGAAATATTATTTTTCTTATTCTGGAAGGAGAGAAAATCTGTTGAAATTTTTGCCATAGTCCTTTTGCTGTAGTATTTTTACCAGAAAAATCACCTAAAAATTATATGAACTAGTATCTGTTCTAGCAATTGAATAATGTGTAGCAGAGGAACTACAAATGATGTTGTTTTGATGCCTTGAGGGGAGAGAAAAATAAAACTGAAGCACACAAGTGAACAAGCCTGATGCCTTAAGAAATTTTAAGAGTTGCTGCATGATCCCAGTAGTCTTAGAGGCATCACTAATTGTACTATATTCCCATGGCAAAATTAAACAGCTGGGCTTGTATTTCCAAGTTCTTTAAGAGTAATCACAATGAAAAAGGTAAGTTGAAAAAACTTACTGTCACTGCATGTGCCTGAAATGAGTGACAAATTAGAAAGGCCAAATAATGCAGATACCTTAAGAAAGAACCTTTGTGGACTGCTATGCATGAAGTAAAATGTCTTGAATCATAAAATAATGTAGGTTGGAAGTCATCTTTGGAGATTATCTGGTCTAAATCCTCAGTCAAAGCAGAGTCAATTTAGAGCAGATTGCTCTGGGCGATGTCCAGATTAGTTTTGAACAGTTAAGGAATGAGATTCCACAAACTCTCCGGACAACCCATTCCAGAGTTTGACCCCTCTTTTAGTGAAGAAAACGTCTCCCTATATTTAATGACAATTTTCAGTGTTCCAACTCATGTTTCATGTATCACTGCACACCTCTGAGAAAACTGTCTCTGTCCTGCCTGCTCTTCCCTCCCTTCCCCATCCCTCCCTTTTCTCCTTCCATTCTGGTAATTGAAGACAGCTAAAAGATCTGTGCTTAATCTTCTCTTCCTAAGACTGACCAAGCTAAGTTATCTCAGCCTCTCCTCATATGTCCTGCTGAATTCAGAGGAAAACAGCATATGTGAGCTAATGGTTGATGACAAGAGCAAGAAAAATTTTTGAAATTATAATCTTACATTCTGAGTTGAACTGTTGGGCTGTAATATTATACACAAGTTGCTACAAGACTGGCAAGCATTTTGACATGCCAGTAAGGATTTTGCAAGTGTTTGGTCATCTCAAGATCTGCAGCACCTACAAAAAAAACAAGCTGAATTACAAAAATAGTGTCTACAAGGACAAAGAATGTGAACCAAAAATCTTGAACTATACTGAATTTCAAGGCAGACAGAGAATTATGCCCAAATACACAAGTTGAATGAAGTAAAATTTCAGGCTCCAGGATAAATCCAAAACTAGAATTCCTAAGATTTCTGAACAGCCTGGGAAAATGACAAGAATCATAGAGTCATAGAATAGCTTGGGTTGTAAGGGGCCTTTAAAGGTCTAGTCCAATCTCAAGAATGCTACATGAGCAAGCATGTGAAATACACATTGTTTCTTTTCACCATAGGATTTTGTCAAAATTAATTTCCTCTGTTATATTTGTAAAGAATCAGTTCCAAGATCTGGTCCACAACATCCTAAGGACTTGGTTAATTAACTTTCTAATGGGTATGCACACCATCGGTGTGTTGTAAAGCCTGTTGGAGTTGTGCACATCTGTGTCAACAACTGAAAGTTTAACAAAAGGATGACACCCAAAACATTTGATTCAGTCACTGTCATAATGCTAAAAAAACCCCTGACGTAAACTTTGTTTACATCTGAGAGAGGCCCCTCTTGGGAGTCATCTAATCCGATCACATTCATTCTTCCATTCTTGAGATAAAAATTCAGATATTTTTCTCTTTGTAACTTCTGAGGTTTTTCAAATATGATGGAAGATGTGAGAAGGCTGTTTTGTCATCTGGGTTCATGATAGGATCTTCCAAATCTGGTAGCCCAATAGAATAGAGGCTGTTGCAGATCTTTGCTCCCAGGTCCAGCCATTAACAAGGCTGCCATTTAATAACATGTTGCCAAAAGACATGTACACAAACACACGTATACAATGCCTATACGCATGTAGCCATGGCTGTCCACAGAGCTGAGCACACAGCCAGAAACATGCAGGCAAATACAGATGACATAAATGTCTTGACCCCAGCCTCTCCTCTGGCTGATAAGGATGAAAATCTGTTAGTGGGAAATATATACATGCATGCAATACAGATCCCTCCAGTAACTGGCCTTAGACACTCAATTTCTAAGGATGCCTCAGTAAATGGCCCTCAACCTTCACTCTCCCCAGACACGGGCAGCTGGGTGTGTGAACCCCCAAAACCCATAGCTGCACTCTAGTTTCTAATATCCAGACCCCTTGCACATACCGGTGTACACACAGACCCTTACACTATGGATCCATAACCATCCTCAACCACTGCCTACCAGGTAGCTGGCCCTTGGATCCTCTCATCTCCACTTGGCTTTATACACAGACACACACATGAAAATGGATTTCCAGCTAACCCATAGACGCCATGATTTGTTTAGCAGTTTCCTTGAACCTTCTGGTTGATCCAGCAGTTTACTTGAAGACCCTCTGGTCTTTCCAGTACTCAGCCTAGACTTGTGGCTACTGCAATACTTGACTCCCAAGCCTTCTATCCTCCTTCTAGCTAGTCAGCTTGATACTTGCTTGTGACAAGCATACTCACAAGATAGACACATACTCCAGTCTCTCCAGTTCCTCGCACCCTAGACTTGTGGCCCGTTTGACTTATGGCCCCCATTCCAGTTCCTGGCCTTTAGAACTCCATACACACACATGCACACAGAATAGAAAGACCCTCACATGAAAATTGCTAGAAAAAGACTTTAATAGCAAGACAAGATTGACAGCACCCATCAAGCAAAGGACACATTCAGATGAAAGTACTGACCAGCAGCCTGTTTACACCTGACCATCCTCTTTATCCACTTAGACTCTATTTTCCTATAATTTTTCCTCACCAAATAACCTTGATATCACACTTTCCTAAATATTACATAATAACCTTTGTCCAGTCCCAAAATTATATTTCTCTGCATCCTATAATAATTCCCATACTTGCTGGACAGTAACCTCCCTCAGTCTGCAAAGTGATCCAGAGAACCACTTCTGCTGATTTATGGTAATGAGCGTCATCTTGAGCTCAAAGGGCTCGTGGTCTCCCGAGGCAGCCCTGGGAGGGGTGAGCCAGGGGCTTGTAATTATTTGACTTGATAAAAAAAAAGGTGTGGCCATTTTCAGTTGACATTACCAACCTCAGTGAACTGAAGTGTTATTTGATTAGGTAGGTTCATATACAGAATATCTGATATCTTCTGAATTCTGTATAAGGTGTGGTATTAGAGTGTGGAAGCAGACATTACTAAGCCACTATCCATCATTTTTGAGAAGTTGTGGCAGTCTGGTGAAGTCCACACTGACTGGAAAAGAGGAAAAACAACCTGCATTTTTGAAAAGGGAAAAAAGGAAGAGCCAGGGAATAATAGGCCAGTCAGCTTCACCTTTGTGCCCGGCAAGACCATGGAGCTGATCCTCCTGGAAATTATCCTAAGGCACATGGGAAATAAGAAGGTGATTAGTGACAGCCAACATAACTTCACTAAGGGCAAATCGGGGCTGACAAATTTAGTAGCCTTCAACGATGAGGTGACAGCTTTGGTTGACAAGGGAAGAGCAACTGTCATCATCTACCTGGAATGGTGCCAAGCATTTGACACTGTCCCAGAAAACATCCTTGTCTCTAAATACAAGAGGAATGGACTTGACATATGGACCATTGGCTAGATTAGGAATTGGCTGGGTGGTTGCACTCAAAGAATTGCAGCCAACAGCTCAATGTCCAAGCGGAGACCACTAAAGATCCCTGTCGACCAGGGGTCGGTATTAGGACTGGCGCTGTTTAACATTTTTGTTGGTGTCATGGACAGTGGGATTGAGTGCACCCTCAGCAAGTTTGCCGACCACACCAAGCTGTGTGGTGTGGTCAACATGCTGGAGGGAAGGGATGCCATCTAGAGGGACCTTGGTATGTTTGAGAGGTGGGCCCATGCAAACTGCATGAAGTTTAACTAGGACAAGTACAAGGACCTGCACGAGTTAGGGCAATCCCCAGTATCAATACAGGCTGAGAGATGAAGGGATTGAGAGTAGCTCTGCAGAGAAGGACTTGGGGGTACTAGTGGGTGAGAAGCTCAACATGAGCCAGCGCTTGCAGCCCAGAAAGCCAACTGTATGCTGGGCTGCATCAAAAGAAGTGTGACCAGCAGGTCGTAGGAGATAATTCTCCCCCTCTACTCCACTGTCATGAGACCCAATCTGGATTATTGCGTTCAGCTCTGGAGCCCCCAACATAAGAAGGACATGAACCTATTGGAGTGAGTCCAGTGGAGGGCCACAAAAATGATCAGGGGACACGAGTATCTCTCCTATGTTGACAGGCTGACAGGGTTGGGGTTGTTCAGCCTGGAGAAGAGAATGCTCTGGGGAGACCTTATAGCAGCCTTTCAGTACCTGAAGGTAGCCTACAGGAGAGCTGTAGAGGGACTTCTTACAAGGGCATGTAGTGATAGGATGAGGGGTAATGGTTTTGTGCTGAAAGAGGGTAGATTTAAATTGGATATTAGGAAGAAATTGTCTACGATGAGGATAGTGAGACACCGGAACAGGTTTTCCAGAGAAGTTCTGGATGCCCCCTCCCTGGAAGTGTTCAAGGCCAGGTTGGATGGGGCTTTGAGCAATCTGGTGTAGTGGAAAGTGTCCCTGCTAATGGCAGTGGGATTGGAACTGGATGATCTTTAAAGTCCCTTCCAACCCAAATCATTCTATGATTCTGTGATTCTATGATTCTGTGTTTCTATGATAAATGGTCTGGTGGACCTTAGGCATTTAAAAGGAGCAAGAAAATGTTGTTTCACTTCCATTTTTTCTGTTTTAAAGACAAGGTTATAAGTTGCTTTGTTTTGGAAACATGAAAATGGTGAAGACTGTTGCAGAGCACATATGCAACAAACACTTTCTAAACCAGAAAATACTAACCATCTGCAAATCTTTTCCAATTTCATTTAATAGTTGAGTACATCCATCAAAACCAACCATAAACTTACTAGATTTCTTGTGAAAATGTTTCAATGAATGCTTCTGTTATGAAATATGAATTCCTAAATTACTATTTCTGAAGAACCTCAACATAGAAAGTGCTGTCAGCAACACTGCTTCCCAAGACAAAAGCTTAAGAGCTGAAAAGGCTGTTAAAAATCTGAAATGCTTGCTGAACACACAGTTGATTGACATCAATTCTACCCACAGACAAGAAATTGTCTTAAATTTAGCCAACACAGAAATAGCACTCCATGCTACCAAAACTTTGCCATGTAAACCAAATGCATCTGTAATGCCAGGTAAACACACGAACAGGAGTCATCCACTAATAATGACAAAATCTTATTGGCCAACACATTTCACTGTAAGTAGTATTATCATCAAGACAGACAGATAATAAATATGAGTAAAGACTTACACAGTTCTTAGGTTGGAAAGCTCCTTGTTTGCAAGCAACTATTATGTAGTCCATGTTAGCTTGAGTCTTCATTCTCCACAGGACAAATATTGTTGAGGCAATGACAAATATAGTGGTGTCATATGAAATGATGTTGGTCTTTCACACATTATAGTTCTGGTGGCACAGTCCCTGCCCTGGGCCATGTTGTGATGTCACGGTGAGCCAATATTGTATAAGTGCAGTGGGCTGGGACAATTTGACACTCTTTGATCCTGACTACCAGTGAAGTGAGTTGAGACACGAGACAATTTGGTATCTTCTTGTCCTGAGTACAAGCACAGTGAGTTAGGACAATTGGGCACTCCCTAACTGATCCTGGAACTCCTGCTGCCTGGAAAACACACCCAAAACTACTCCTGCCTAGATCACAGTCCACTCTAAGAGGTGCCAAGATTGCCTGGCAAGAATCATGGCCACAATGAAAAACTACTGACCAAAGTCAGTCATCTTGCGATCCTAAAAATAGTGGCTCTTTTTGCTGTCTGGGATTGCAGTGGGCTGTGACTGTATATCTCCCCCAGAGCTGGGATGCCTCTTAGGGTAGATTTCACAACGTGATTCAGATTGTCTGCTGATAGAAGTCAATGAAGGAAAAGAGTGAGTAATTCTCTATGATTCGATTTCACAAGGTTTTCAAAGATCATAGGTACCTAAATTTACTACAATCTGCAGAAAAAGAAACAACTTAATCATAGGTTAACCTCTACATCTCTATGTGGTGTGTGCATGTATCCAATTTGATACAGGAAACTTTCCTATATTTTTAAATCATTATTCTGACAACTCTAATAAAATTATTCTAATTATTGATTAAGTATTGATAGAAAATCATATCATCTAATCTTGTGATTTATGGTAATAGTGTTAACAAATAGCTTGCTACTACCTTAAAGTTGTATAGGAACAATAATAACACTGAAGCAATACCACTGATATCCCTGTACCCTAGACAAAAATGTTGACCAAGTCTGGGACTAGGTTTCGATCCAGCCATGCTGCGGGTGCTCAGGATCTCCACCCTTCTCCAGTGCAGTCTGGATCAGTCCATGGCAGATAGTAGGGCTATGTTTCCATCCCTGGGGCAGTTGATTCCAGATATACTGGACACTCCTCCAGGTGAAAGCAAAATGTGGCCTGCACTCTGCTGCTAAAGGAACAGAGAAAAATGCATTAGCAATGTCAATTGTGACATACCATCTGGCTGCCTTTGACTCCATTTCATATTGTGGTTCCAGTATGTCTGGCACAGCAGCACTCAGCAGTGGTGTGACTTCATTCAGGCCACAATAGTCTACAGTTAATCTCCACTCTCCATTAGTCTTTCACACTGGCCATATAGGACTGATAAAGGGTAAGTGAGTCTTGCTGATCAGTCCTTGGCTCTCTAGTTGCCAGATCAGCTTATGAATGGGGGGCACAGAGTCTCAGTTAGTGTGATATTGTTGTCTATGCATCATCGTAGTGGCAATTGGCACCTGCTGTTCTTCAACCTTCAGTAATCCCACAACAGAAGGGTCTTCTGAAAGACTAGGCAAAGTAGACAGCTGTTTAATGTCCTCAGTCTCTACAGCTGCTATACCAAAAGGCAACCGGTACCCTTTTGGGTCCTTGAAATAACCTTTCTTGA
>VZSC01000662.1:0-12311 GCA_013398225.1 Steatornis caripensis
GAACTACTGGAGAGAGTCCAGTGGAGGGTTACAAACATGGCAAGGGGACTGTTATGAGGAAAGGCTGAGAGACCTGGGCCTATTCAGCCTGGAGAAGAGAAGACTCAGAATTTCTGACAGACCCTCCACATTTAGGTCTCTGCATGTAAATGTTCATATGATAGCCATTAAAGTCAGCTGAATGTGCCTGAACATGGCAGATTTGAATTATTGTCCTGCAATTTAAAGAGATAACAAACTAGTTTCACTTATGATATAGGAGAAAAATAATTCAGGAGAGAGAAATATATACAGCTGCATTCAGGCTATTGGATAAAGTCTGAAATGTTGAAGTGAGCAAACCTGGTGAAATTTACAGTGTGGCAGATTACCTGTGAAATATGTTTTAAAAGGAAAAATAATAAAGTGTAAAAGTTAAGTACAGGGTCCATTTCAATGGACAAAGATAGTGGTGTGTATCTAGGAACAAAGTAGTGTAGGACAAAATCCAGAGGGATTTATTGGTGAATATTCACATGTGCTGATGTTCTTAATGAAGTGCCATGGTCCAACTAGTTAATGGCATCTGTAGGGGCCAATATAGAAGAATTTTTTTAGAAATAAGAGAGTAGATTAGTTATATAATTGACACAGAAGGAATAGCTCCTGGAATAATGTGTCCAGTCCTGATATTCATGATTACACAGAATATTGAAATACGGAGAGCTTGAGGAAAAAAAAAAAAATTACAGGAATGATTAACATAATGAAAGACACCTCCTATAGAAAGTAGAGGTTAACTTCTTCACACTATTTTAGATACCTGTTTGGGAAATATGACAGGAGTTTTTGATCTGCCATGTAGAACTATAATAAAAACTCTAATTACTGCTAGCTGAAGCTGGACAGAAGGCGACAAGGAATTGGATACTCTTCAGCAGCAAGAGTAATTAATCACAAAATAATTTTCACTATGGAAGATAATAAATTAAGAGGGAATATTTTTGTCTAAAAAGATGCTGTGAATCTAGATCAGTGGATATATAGTTCAAGTACAATGGAATATTAAAAATGTATTACTTGAAAAAATTATTTTTGTAAATTTAAAATAATCTGAAGCAAAGGTCATAACCAGAACCAATATCATAGAGTAGCTGATAGTAGTAGAGAAGCTGATTCTTTTCTTCTCTTGTAAATATTATACTATACTATGCTTTTAGCCTACAATGCTAAAGCATGTCATGTATTGTGAGTAAAATACTGAAGCCAATGATAATGAGCAAATCGTAGTTTCTGTTTGCATAGGCCTTCCACGGCACTGATTTATCAAAAGAGTGAAATACACGTAGTGCTCATCAGTATCTTATGTGCTTAATTTCCATGGTATTGGTGTCAGAATACCTGGATACATGGATGAGTAAAAATTTATTGTGAATAATAATTATAATTGTTTAAAAGGGCACAGAAATGGTGAGCAACAAAACTGTTAGATTTGTTTTCTGACTTGGATAATGTACCTGGATCTGAAATAAGAAGCACCAGATTTGTTGAAATCATTTACAGCAAACTTCCGCAGTTAGATGTTACAGCACCTAAACATCTTCACATTATTTTCCTGAATACTGTTGGGGGTGATGGAATTTAACAATTTCTTACAATTACTCATCCCTCTAGTTCCTTGCTGAATTAGGGCAAGATGCTTAAAAAAAACCAATGGATTTTGGATGGTTTTTTTTCTGATGTGGCATTTTAAATTAAGGATTGATTTTGCCACAACAAATTCTCAGTTGTGAATCCTTTCTCAGCTTGGTTTTCTAATTTAGTCTTTCACATATATTCACTTACTTCTATACTTTCCTGCTTAAGAGGAATTACTAGGAGTTGGTTTTCTTTTGATGAAAGTCAGTTGGACATTTTTCTGTGCTATTTTGAGGGAAGCGAGTTCTCGGGCTGCATCTCTACAAACAATATGTCCCATGAAAAAGAATGCTGCCCATTTTTCACTGAGGATTCCATGTTTGTATTCTTTTAAAACATAATTTAATGTTTGTGTGTTATCATATGAACTGTGTAATGTGTAACATCTTGTTTTCACAAAACCCCTGTGGAGACAATAATAAGATATAACATTGCAATTACATGTATTATATGGAATCGATTAGACTAGCTAGGAACACGTATCTGCATTTAAAGCAGCTCAACTTTATTTTGAGTGCCCTTGATAATAAAATGTCTATTTTTAGCATTTTTCACAATTGATTTCAGTGTACTCGAACATTTAGGGTATCATGTTCAAAAGCGTACTAAGAAAATGAGTCTCAAAATAAAATCCCTGTAGCACAGGTTATGGTGCATACTTCTGAAGTTCATGTCAAGGGGGTTCTCAGCTTATATCACAAGTCAGGCCCACGAACGTACTGCCTCAAACTCAACTTACTCATCTATGCAGGAAAAAATCTACTGTTGCATTCTGCCTTTGTAATACTTTCTTCTCTGTTTATTTCTTGTAGTATTCTTTCAGTCAGATTTTTGTGGGTTAGTTTGTATTTCAATTAGGTTCTTGCTTAGAGCAACTGAAAGTAGTAGGGATGTCTTTTGCAGTGTAACTGTCCAGAAAACCATGATTCAATTTGGTCAGAAAAAAACACAACTCTCTGGAAGAGAGCGAATACGTCTGTCAGAATGTGTTCCCTTAGTTTTTACTACTCTGAGTGATAGAGGAGGAAAGATTCAAAATGTTTGTAATTAGCAATAAGAACAAACAAAAACATGAGAATATTTTAAGTGCTGATTTTCTGAGACACTTGCTTGGGAAAACCAGATACAAGGTGATGATCTGGATCAGACATATGAATCTTCTATTCCCAGATCTGTTGCTTATGCATTAACTGCAAGAGAATCAAGACTTTGGTGTACAGAACATATGTTTTTGCCTGCATACTCTTAAAGGACTAAGATAATTCTGTTGACATGTTTTCATATTTACTAGAGATACCCATGGAACAGATCATGAATGAATTAAAAATGTCAGTGGATAAGTAAATAATCATCATAATAACAACAACAACAACAAAAACACACACACACAAACAGCTTAAATTGTACTCATAATCTAGGCTTCCACAATTTTTATTTCTTATGTCTCTAGGGTTTGGGTTTTTTCATGCGAAGGCATACGCAAACTATCAAGGAAGTCTGGTAGCAAATACTTTTTGCTCTGCCTTTTTTACTTTTTGAACATGCGCAGTAAGTACACTTTCTTTGTGAGAAAGAGGAAAGTTTCTGAGGGAAATTTCAGTCATGTTTATAAACTCAGTGTAACGTGAGTCAGTTAAAAACATGTTGTTGCAGACTTATATTAAATATGTCAGCCGGAACTGGCCCAGGTTTCAAACGAAGTACTAGACTAATCTTGTCTAGTTATGCCTTTTAAAAGCTGAGAAGAGGTGATATGAGTTATTTGGTACACAATGACTGCAAACAGTGTGCCTGCTCTGCAATTGTATTTCACATTGAGCCTGAAATGACCACAGAACATTAAAATAAACTGTAACTTCTGTGCACAACTGTGGGGTTTTTTTGTTTTTTGTTTTTTTTTAAACAAGCCTGCTGCAGAGTCAAGAGTGTGATTAATATCTCATATTTTGTGTCATGTGTTTTATTCTAGGCACTAGAGTTATGGACATTCTAAGTGTTTTGGCCCTCATTGCTGTGGTTTCATAAGAAATACAATAAATCTGCAGATTTAAAAATAATGTAGAGAATACATTAAGTTCTTAGCTTGACAGAATACAAGAAGAAAAGGCTATTCTGAAACTTGTTGGGGATTTGTTTTGTTTTGTTTTTCTTTTATTAACAACTTGCTGTATTTTTTGCATTTTTTTCTGTTTTGGTCCCAATTAGAATCAGGATCAGTTAATATAAAAGACAGATACAGGACTCATTTAGCATGGGGTATATAGCTCTAAAATGGATCTGAAGATACGTGGATTCTTTCCTGATCATATTGCCACCTGACAGAGTGATACCAGGTCATTAAATCTAGGGAGCTTGTTTTTTTCATTAGTAAAATATGGTCATGTACATATTGGGTTTTTAAAGTGCTTTGACAATTTTTTAGTGTAGTTCTACATAGAAGTGGAGTTGTTATTACTATGATGTGATGCTTAGCACGCCAACATCTTCTTGAAATAAGTTCTGTGTTTGCCTCAGAATATATCCCAAGTAGACATTTTGCTTTCTTTTGATTTGCTAGGTACAAGGTGTTGCTGTTTTGGTTTTAATAACTTTGAGAAATTATTAAAAATCATACATATAAAGTTACTAGCTGTTCAAATCATGAGATCAAAACAGCACTGACAAAACAAATGATCTGCACTGTGGAAATACTTTAGAAGTTGCATGTACGCAAGTTTGCAACAATATTTTATTATTTGGAACTTGATTAATGGTCAGGTATTAGCCAACAAACATTCTTCTTTGTGGAGAAAATAGTGGAAAATAAATATTTTTTCTGAATTAAATCTTTCCTTAGTACTTACCTTTGTAACGTAAATGACACATCAGTTCCAGTTTGTGACAAACAGCTAAGTTAATCTGGCACAAATATTCAAAAGGTTTTACAGAGCTCATCCTAGAAAATAACAACATAATTGTCTAAAAGTATTGCAATTGCAAGGGTAGGCTTCGGGTCAGACCATGTGTTTTACAGAAAGACAGTCTTTTTAATTAGCTACATAGTACACAAAATATGCCTTAAAGGTATCTTATTATTTTACAAGATTGAACAGATACATTTTCACTGAGTAAGAGGTAAAGTGTTTGGTTTCTAAGAGTAGCCTAAAATACTGTTTGAACAAGAACTTTTACAGGCATTAGTAACTTATCTGCCACACATAACTGAATCTAGAGCTATTGGTCCAACAGAGAATGACAATAATCTTCTTATTGACCTATCAAATGGAGATATTTGAGTGGTTTGTATAAGGTCACCCTGGAAAAGCAGAATTTTCATTATAACACATGGCCTGGAACTATGTGATAGAAGATGAAAATATAATCTAATAGCCAGCTGAAAATATTTCCTAACAAGAATTAAAGAGTAGGAATGTAAAAGTCACATACCATGTAAGAAGTTTACTAATGTAACAGTCATTTACTCATTCCTGTAGACAATTTTTGCCCTTCTATAAGAGGGTTGAGTTTAATTTATAGAAAAATACTTATGCCCAAGCTGCTCATGTAGTGATACCAGACTGAAATCTCTTGTGCACCTTGATATCCTATAGAGACTATTATGATAAACGAAGCATGTATTTCTAATTAGAGTCAATAAAACAAAATGCTCAACCTGTCCCTCTATTATTGAACTGGATGTAATTGTTTTTAAAATACTGAGCTTAATCCAGTATTTCAACATGATCTGGGGTTTAATCAATTCATGATTACAGCATATTTTATGGTAATGTCTCATTTACTCCACATTTCAAAACACAGTAGGATAGTATGAGAATAAAGGCAATAGGACTGCTTCTTTCTCTGCTATAGCTTCCTTGTGTCCGGGGAAAGATGTTACCCCTCTGTACCTCATTTTACAGATCTGTGAAATATGGATAATTATACCCTTCCTTAACAGTTGCTTTGAGTTCTGTCAGTGTGCCACATATTATATTATCATCTACTTCTATTCCATGATGCTATTCATTATAACTCGGAATGATTAAGAAAGCTATTAGGCTATAATTAAGAAAGCTGTATCTGAGTATGTAGAGGTCCAAGGGAAGGCTGATGCAGATACCTAAAGGTATTGTATGTTTTTTTCTGAAGATTTCTAAAGATCATGCTGAAAGTCTGTCCTGAGGCTGAACAAGCTCTGGGAAGATTCCTAGATGGCTTTTCTTTGACAAGAGCAAATAGATGGCTTTGACAATTAATGAGGGTAATAACTTGCTGGCTACTGAACTAGGATTTTTTTCCTACCTAGCATCATTACCTCTCTTGCCCAAGTTAAGCTGGAGTTTCCTGTTTCTCATCCATAAATATTTCTGATGTAAGAGACTGAAGATTTGTATGTTAGGTATGTTTCATATGGACGCGTACAGCAAGCTGTGTGTAACCATTCTTTCAGTGTCAGTAGATTTTTTTCCCCCATGTGTGTACTGGGAGAAGTCTACCTATTGTAATGTGATCATATGTGGAGGATCAGTTCGTAATCATACCATAATTTGATGAACCATGCATGGAATATATTAATCCTTTATGGAAGACATAATTATAAGGCATAATCATATATTGGAGGGCAGTCAATCTCTGAACTTCACAGTTTGCATCTTGTGAGCAATCATCAAACCATCCTGGCTTTGTTCCTGAGGAGTGCATGAAGTCTTAGCACTGTTACCTGTTTGTGCTCTGGTACTATCCTGTGATCTTCTTTGTTTTAAAGACAGCTGATAGATCCCATAGTGTCAGTGCTGATGTGAGTCTCCTTCCCCTGGCCGTAAGGACACCATCCATCAGTGCCATCAAAGCTATCATCCTGCTTCATGTTTGTGAGAGAGCCATGTGAAGTGTTTACACCTCATAGTTTGCCAGTAAATGACAATAGACGTCAGTTTGTATCTCATGAGTTTGAAACTTTCATGAAGATGAATGGAGTGTGTCACATCAAATAAGCTCAATGCCCTCCACTAATGTGTCGGGATCCTTTCAGAGCTCCCCCTTCGTGGAGTGTATTTCACCCATACTGAGCATAGCTATTGAAATAGCATAGCTATTTCAGTTGCAACATTCGTTGTTAGGAGAACGTATCGGTATAATTTACTGTAGGCTGGTGTGCTTTTTATGGCTATTTGTAATATTTAATCAAGTGGATTATTAATAGTGATGTATTCTTTTATATTCTTGTGTCTGCAAAAGTCACATTGGTTATGTCTTAAAAAAATATAAAAGGCTGTATTGAGTTCATTTTCTTTTGCATGTATGATTTCACACGTTTTTCTGTCAATGCCACACAAGCAGGTGTTTGGTCAATTTTGTGTTAATTTGCTGTATTGGAAGTGAACATCAAGGAGTTTAAACAGTGCGAGCTGGTGGGAACTTACCTACATACATTGAAACCTTTAGTGCTTTTTTTAAAAACCCTTGACTTCAACATAGCTTCAGTTGACCTCTGTTGTAATACAGAGCACCATCTTAGGATGAGAGAAGCAGTGTGTAAATAGAAATAATGGTTAAAAACAACCACTGTTTTTGATTGATTTTCCTTTTCTGCGTAAATATGCACATAGGAAGCCTAGGACTATACATGCTGTTTCTATTCCCGTGATCTGTTAAGGCTTTCCAGTACTAGTTTTCTATATGTCCTTATTTTTAAAGCAGAAACACTAGGGAAGTCGACAGTGAATCCCACACTGAAAACTGAAAATCGTTTGGCTGCTAGTATAAACTGAACAAAAGTGTTTCCCTCACATATTACGGAAACCTTGCTAGCAACTTTCTTTCATTCAGAGTCTATCACCCTTTTTCATAATGGATTCTGAGAATATTTTAAGAACAGATTATACCTGCACATTTTCTGTTTCCTTCTGCAGTATATCTTTTCTTCCTCAAAGTACAGCTAAAATCTTGCTCATCTTCTGGTTTTGCTAACCCTTGTTTTGTCTCGCATTTGAAATTATATTATAAATTCTGTGTGGCAGGACCCATTCCTTTTTATGGTAGTCTGAAGTGCCTAGAAGAATTTCATGTACTGTAAAGCTAAGGGCTAAAGGTTTTTTAAACCCCTTTTGCTTATATGCAAGTCTGTGGATAACTGTGATGCTGATACGCATGGTTTAATGAACAGGCTGCGTGACACAAATTCTTATTTTAAATGATCCTAAAAGTGAGCTTTTCAAGCTAGTAAAGCAAGCCAAAATAAAGTAGGAATGTAATGACATATTTTCAATATAAATAATAGCAAGAAGAGTTTCAATTATGATAGTGATACCTTACCACAACCAAATGAATTCTGTAGCACAGTAAGGGACAGAGCTCAGCTTTTCAAGATTTCAACCCAGTGGTACAAACACAAAGGAATGAACTTTAATGTGTTATTCACTGCTTTTATGTTTCGTACAAGGGAGCAGAGAGCAGTCTGAGCAGTTTCACTTTTTGAATCCTGTGATCTTCTAATTAAGACACTTCTCCAAATTACTTTTATTGTTGTTTTACTGAAAGACAGAATTTTGTATGACATTTTTCCTGTCTTTAAACAAGAGAAAACAAAGAAAGAAAATTACTGTCATGCAAAATCATGTTAGTGTTCGTAGGTTTATCAGCAGTGTCAAGATTTCTTGGTTCAGCTTCTGGCTTTGTGTGGAAATGCGGTTTGGTAACTGTGGAGAGCACAGCCAAACACATAGATTTGAAATGCAACTTGGCTAAGTGTGTGCAACTTGGGTCTGCTCTGTTAAAAACCTGGGGTTTGATTCCTGCTGCACCAGAAATGACAGCTCCTGAGTTAATCCATCTGCAAAATATGGCAAATGATACTTGTCTCTTTCTTAATGAGGCCTTGCTGCATAATAAGGGTTATATAGCGCACAGAATTATTAACGTCAGATGAAGAGCTGCAACTAGAACTTGTGGCTCACTGCCCATCATATTTTTGCTAGGCTAAAGGGTGCTTTACAGATGTAATTTGCTTGTATACTCTGGAGCTATATATGAGTTTTTGCAAGGCTTGGAGTATAATGGATGTGATTAGCATATCGGGAGTGCCATGGAGCTCCAGGCATGCCTAATGCAGTTAGGAGCTCAGTGTGTCAGGACCAAAAACTCAGAGGAGTTGACATGTCAGGAACTGTGGGGCTCAAGTACTGTTTGTGCAGATTTAGTTCATTCATGGGAGTGACTCCTGCTGAAAATGTAGGGATGGCAGAGAAGAGATAACTCTGTGGCAGAAGGAGAAAGCGTGAATGATTGTAGACCAAAATATTAATGTTTGGCAAAATTAGAAGTAGAATTCTATAATTAAAGTTGATAGATATGTGCTGAAATGGCTTATCCTGAGGTGTTTCATGTGGCTTCTTTGCACGCAAAATGCCCATGGATGCCGATGGGATTTTTTTCCTGTGTAAGGCGTGCTGGAACACGTTGTAGTTAGTAAGGCCTTTTTCGCATCAAGGATTGTTGAGGAATGGTTGAACTGGGCAAGTATAACTTGCAAGGACACTTGCAAGTGGTACAAGTCCCTGTAAGTAGATGTTAATTGTCAGAATTTTGTTGAAACTGATGGAGATAAAATGGACATACCGTCTGAGGAACTAGTCCTGTGAGAGAGAGACATTCAGGCTGAACTCTGCTAACTGGGGTGGAAAGAAAGTCGGGGCATGTTCTACTTCCATTACCTCTTCTTGGTTTCCTGACAGTGTTGATGGTTTGAAGAAACCTGACTGAAGCTGAATCCCTGTTCTACGTAGAGGGCAGAATAAGACACGTTTATACCTGCTCATATTTGTCTTCATGAATCAGTAAGTAACAGCCTAGCCCTTTCTGAAGTGGTGGGGTTAAGGGGCATTTAATAGTGAGCATTCAATGTAATTAAATATTTGCAAGTATGTTGCACATATTTTGTTTTCACTGAAGTTATCAGTAAAGCCCCACATTCCATAAGGTACTAATGCAGTATGGCAGAGATAAGTATATCATAGAGGGAGGAGGAGAGCTAAAGTACTGTCATATGTAAGCTATTAGTGTAATTATGTTTTTTAAGTGGTGCCTTAAATTGGTTACTTGAACTGTGTTTCCAGTTTGTGTAGAAGAAACAGTAGAAAATAATTTATATGAAGGCCTCAACCTTTTGTTTAAGTCAACAGCACATAAAGCATTTTAAGTTTGCTTTTTTATTGTTGAAGTCCCATAATCTATGAGGCATACTTGGTCATGAAGTAGCTTGTTATTAAAATATAATATCATGTTCATCTGTGATTATTATTTTAATTCAGTGCTCAGTTGACTTTTACAAAGCTGCCTGAACTCTTTCAGTAACCACTCTCCATTTGCCTACATTACATTTAATTTATACCAAGATGATAAAAAATTTGATTTATTTTACAACAGATCAGTAATTGTGCTCTACAAATAAGTCCGTAATGATAATCAACAGCATTTTCAACATAATTTAATTTGTCTTCTCCCGAGAGGTAGTTAAATGCAGTAATAATAACACTACTGTTATGGACTCTGCTGCAGTTAATCATGGCCTGAATATGCAGACAGGCCCAATATTGTATTGACAGAAATTAAATTAACCATCAGCTTGGGCAATCAGTGGCTGTACAGCTATTAAAAGTAATAAAGGCAACAAACCCAAACCATAGCCAATTACATTTTGACATATAAACGAAAAAAGAGAGATGCTTTTGATTTGAAATTTTTATTTCATTGGAAGTAAAGAAGACGTATCTTTTCATATACATTATTTTCCATACCTTAATTAACCAATAATGCACATCACAGCCTGAGGATCATGCTGACATAATGTAATGTCACAGGTATATTTTGTGTGCCTCCTAACCCAAATATTTCATTATCTGCACATACAGGGGCTTGGTACGATGTGTTGTTGCGAAAGGTATATATCAAAATGCACAGACAAGACAAGGTGCAACTAACATTCAAAAACAATTTCAAGAGACTGGAAAAAAGTATCTCTTTGGATTGAATGTGGCATGTTTTTCTTAAAATCCTGCGGAGGTGAGAAGCAAAACTCTCAAATTTTCTAAAAATGTTTATGGGTTCTTTTTGGAGGGGAGAAAGGAAAAAAGTTATTTTCACTATGTAGGTGCTTAGCACGTCACAAATTTTTGTTATTGTGTAAAATGAAGCATAACTTGGTAAAAGCTATTTTTATGTTGTGTTCACTTTAATATCTATCTTGTTTAGGAAAAATCACACATAAAAGTATTCAAAAGTAGCTAGTTATATAAGTATTAAACTACAAAGTAAAGTTTAAATACTTTTATGCAGTTGTATATATAATATTAAATTATAAGATTTATGTATATTTAAGGGAAAATGAAATAGTTAACACTTCAGGTTTATAGATATTTTATCAGGAAGGAATATATTTACTTTAACAAATCAGAGGAGTTAACAGGTTACAAAATCTGAACATACAAATTTGTTTAATTTAGAATGGTAGGGGTTGGAAGGGACCTCTAGAGATTTACCTTGTTGTAGTTTCTATAGGTTTACAGCTTGAAAAGTATGTATTTCAGGTTACTGTGATTTATATCTTATGGTGAAAACAGTATCTCAAGGTGCAAGTGAAATAAAATAGCATAATATGTCATTATTCTTAATCAAAATCAAACTCAGCATATACAAGAAGAGTATTTTGAGAATCGCAGACGTATCTGTCACTTCAGACAACATTTCATAATCTTACATAGCAATTACCTGGTGTACCAATAACTTTCTGAAGAGTTTGAAAAACTTGACATTTGTGCAGTGATGTCATGACTTGACTTTTTCCAACTGATGACCAAAGTCACTGTGTTGTAGAAGGATGAAGCTTATAGATCAGAACTGAATTTGGTTGCCTAACCCCATGGCAATCTGTAACAAGCTTAGTCCAGATCCACTGAAAAATATAAATACCTGCTTAATTTGACACGTACTATTACTGAATTTGTATGATTTTTCCAGTTTCTGAGCACTTTGCTGGATAGGGGCCTTAGCCAGGAGATGAGAGTAATCCTTCACCTCTAAATCTTTTTACTCCTTAGACTTATTTAATTCAATACAGTTCATTTACGTAGAAAAGGAGAATAATCCTGCAGGAACTACAAGATAAAATTCTGTGGCTTGTGTTATGCAGGTCAAGCTAGGAGCTCGAGGTTTTTAGAAATTCCCTTCTGGCCATAAAGCCCATGAATTGAAGTTCTTAAAAAGAAGCTTGCCCAAGGCAAAGGCAGATTTTAGGGCCGCCCTGACTGTACAGTTGGAAAGACACAGAAGATGTTTTCATTTTTAAAAAATCAAGCTGTGAGCAGCAGAACATGCAAGGCTAGGTTTCCTAAGGTGGTGTTGGGTGTTACCAGACCCTAGAGAAGCCCCAAGTTCCCCCTTGCAATCATAGAATCATAGAATGGTAGGGGTTGGAAGGGACCTCTAGAGATCATCTAGTCCAACCCCCCTGTTAAAGCAGGTTAGCCTAGAGCAGGTTGCACAGGAATGCATCCAGGCGGGTTTTGAATATCTCCAGAGAAGGAGACTCCACAACCTCTCCGGGCAGCCTGTGCCAGTGCTCTGTCACCCTCACAGTAAAGAAGTTCCTCCTCATGTTC
>VZSC01000662.1:18873-64121 GCA_013398225.1 Steatornis caripensis
CTCTCTTGTACTGTGGAACCCAGAACTGGACACAGTGCTCCGGATGTGGCCTTATCAGGGCAGAGTACAGGGGGAGGATCACCTCCCTCAACCTGCTGGCCACGCTCTTCTTAATGTACCCCAGGGTGCCATTGGCCTTCCTGGCCACAAGGGCACATTGGCGGCTCATGGTGAGCCTGTTGTCCACCAGCACTCTGAGGTCCTTCTGCATAACCTACTCACCTCCTTCCCCAGCTCTGTCATTAAGTGAAGGAATTCCTCTGCCTGGGCATACCTCCTGCATGTGTGCTCACTGCTTCCATCCTGTACTATCATAAGAGTACATCTTATCACAATTCAGTGACACCTCAGCAAGTTAGACTCCGAGAGATCTTCCTTCATATCCTGGAAAATTGTAGACTGGAAGAAACAATTTCTTCAGGATGTATAGCTTGTCCATGTTGTTATTTCTGTCTAATGATCTATTTTGATCTAACATTAATGCAAGAATGCCCAGACTGGTACATAAGGAACCACAAAGGCTGTGGACACAAACTGGTACCAGTATTTCACACTGCACCCTCTCAAAGACATAGGGCATAAAACCACATGAGTGGATCTGTAGTATTAGAGTTGATCAGTCAATAACTTGGGGATTAATTAACTGCCCACTTTCAGTAAATACCGAATGTTATCATACTTTCCTTGGGAGTGAGTACATAAAGGCAGATGTCACAACTGCAGTATCTGTTATCTAGACTTCATGTTTGACATAGCCAGTTATTCTCATTTTTACTAACCTCTACACGAGCACAGCTGCTCTCTTGCTCACAGGACACGCCATGGGAATGGGAGCTAGCATTTGACAGGCTCTAGAGCTGCAGGCTGGCTCCCCAAATATATGCATAACTCAACCAGTGGGAAAAAGCAGTTTGACTATAAGCAACAGTTATGCTGGTGTTGTGTGGAAACCAGAGTGGCAACAGATCAAAACAGAAAACCATAACTTAAAGAAACAACATGATATTTTGATAATGCTTGTTTTAAGAATGCAAGCACGTAGCAGCTTCATTTTAAGCATATCGTTGTTTTAAAACTATAACAGATGAATGAACCCTTCTCTGGATAAGCTTTTTGTATTAGCTGTCAGTTCCTCAACTTCTGTTCATTCCTGAAAAGCGTTAAAGGACATATTTCCTTAATACTCTTTTATGGCCAAGTAGTTTCTAGACTGAAACATCTGATACAGTATCCTGTTTAAATTTTGCTATAATTGCAAAATTGTATGATTTAACTCAAATGACACACACAACAGACTTGCAATGCAAGCTATGTCATCTCCTCATAAAGAAGGATAAGAGATTAGAAACAAAAAATATTAAATATAACATATTCACTACAAGCTCTTACGTCGGGTTTCTGAGTATGAGACTTTACTGGGAAAAAAGAAGCAATGCAGAAAATACCACCTCAAACTACTTCATCATCCTTCTTGAAATCTTTAATTTGATAAACAATTAATGGACACATTATAAACTACTGCTTTATCGTTTTCCCCTCTCACTCTGTCTTTGCCTTCTATTCTGTTGCAGTATTTCCTTTCTGTCCATGACATCATCTTAACCCTCACTAGGGGAAGGGGGAAAAGAGACAGAGAGAGAAAAGAAAAAAAAAAAAAAAAAACAAAACCCAAAATCCAGTCCCCCCCCTCCTTCCTTGGCAACAGAAATATCTTTAAGTGTAACATAATTACCATCTCTCTGCCCTTTCTCCCCCCGCTGGGACTATTCAGCAAACCCTACAACATACACTTAAATCTTCAACTTCTCAGAGACACTGCACGCAGATGGGAAAGATTTGATTAAAATTACAGTGCTTTAGGTTCAACTTCACCTATTAAGAAAAAAAAAGGATCTGGTGCTGGACTTTTTTCCCTGAGAAATAACTAGGCCACAGTAATTACAGACAGGGCCCTGCTGTGCACCATGAATAGGATTCCTGGGGTGGTATTTTCCTGTTACCTGTCTATGTAGGGCTGTTGACATCAACATGAATGATAACTATGCCAGGTTTCCTTTTTTTGGATTTTTTTGTTTTGTTTTACCTTTTTTTTTTTTAATTCTTTTTATGCCTTAGAAAAAGAAGGGGAGGAGAAAGAAAAGAAAAGAAGTTATAAGTGTTGTGATTTACATTTTTTGTGTCAAAGATGCTTTTATGTACTTTTCTATACATCTGTGTGATTATTTTCTTAAATTATTTTTCTCGAAGTTAAATTTTGGCCTTCATGCAATGAAGAGACCCAAACAAGGTGAGTAATAGGCACATAACATTGGACACCATGGAAGTTTAAATGTTAGCACTTTTCCCAATATCCAAATCAGTAGGAACTTTCAGTTTTGAGCACTGACACATTTTAAGGCAATTGACTTGTACAACCAGATATTGTGCACCAAATTAATTTTATTTGCATTTCAAATCATAGTAGATGTTAAGAGATGTATTTTGTTATTGTTTCAGCTGCTAAAAGTCTTGAACTACCCGGCAAAAGCTTTACTCTGTATTGCGTAGCATTGGTGAAATGGAGACTAGAATTGTAGCTGATGGCACACACCATGAATTGAACAGAATCAGTGGAAAGTGTATTGGAAGAGAATACCTAAATAAGAAAGGTAAGGAAACAGCAATAAGTGTATTGTCAGTATGTTAGGATGAGGCTAAAGAAAAGTAATGGAAGGTTAGATTGAGCTCTGACAGTAACTGGAAGTGTGTGTAAGAGACTCATATGGAATTCAGAAGAAAAGGTACTGTCTGTAAGTCTTGCACAGATGTCAAAAGCTTAGCGATGAGAAGGGAGAATAACAACAGGAGTTAGAATAGAATACATGTAATGTTTGTTGGAAAAACTAGACAAAATGCAGCAAGGACAAAGTCCTTCCCTTCTCCCTTGTTACTCTGTGCTTGTGAAAGAAATACAAAGCACCAGACTGTCCAAACTGACCAGCAGAGAGTCTTGCCAGGCTCAGATGAAGTTCAGACTCAACTAGTAGTGGAAAGTTGACGTACCTCTTACATCATGTTCTCAACTCTACCTCATAGAAGATGGCCTTCATGGTTTAGGATTCTGAGGAAAAGGCAACATAAGTGAATCTTTGTTCTACTGACTCTTGATTGATATTTGTCTTGAAAGTGTCTACTGCTAGGTGTTGTAAGCAAATGTATCCCTGAAGGAGCCTGTCTCAAAATCAATTGTTGAGTCAGTGCAGGAAGCCCAGGATAATCTGGGAGATGTAACCTGTTCCCTGACAAAAAATCCTCGTCCTGTCCCAAGAGGATCCTGGAACAGAAGAGAATCAGGACTAGTACAGCAGCAAAGTAATTGGCTTTTGTAGGCATCAAGCAGAAAAAACAGCTTTTAGGAGAGATTTTTGCACTGAAAACTCTCTGGGAATACTAATAGGCAATGGGTTCATGCTCGGAAAATAAGCTGATAAGCTGGGGAAAGAAGTTAACATCGTGAATTGATCAGAGATGGGAGCTATTGACTGAGAAATGACACGTAGGCTGAGGATAGACTCTGCTGGTCCATGGAAGGCTGGAGATACTTATGTTTGATGTAATAACATAACATGGAGCCAGACAAGGAGATACAGAAAGAAAAATTACGTGGTCAAAGCAACAGCCTGAGAAAATTATCTTTGAGAAAATGATCTTTGCAGCAGAATTGTGAATGGATATGAGCAGTGTGACTGTATTTGTCAAGATTTGAGAAAAGGATGTTGCAGCAATCAAGATGAGAGATGGGAGTCTGGATATGTTGCTTAGATGAATGGGATGCAGAAAGAATCTCAGCAAGGCTTTAGAGTTTCACTGTAAGGGCATAGACAGAGAGCGTTGAGCTAAAGAGACTATCGGTCTTCGTGGCAGATAGGCTGTGGATATTGTTTACAGTAACTGGTAAAAATGGGGGAAGAAGATGTTGCTTCTCCATGTTAAGCTTGAGCTGACTAATTTACATGTGCAAAGAGATGTGTGAGAGAGAGGCTTAGATTTTTCTTTGGACAGGGATAGGCTGGTAAGTGAAACAGAGGAATGCATAAGATACCTGAGATATTAGGGCTCAGCCATGAAGTGAAGCTGTTGGCTGGCTGCAAAGATCCAATGCTATAAATGCATAGACTAAATTGTTTTCTTTCTGTTTGCTATAGCATGATAAAGATGAATTTTGCTATTCTAACAACAAGTTAAATTAAAGAAAATGGATGGGATTGCTACGGGAGTTGGAGTATCAGCAGTTAGAGAATGAAACTTCAAGAGAGGGTTGAAGAGCAGGAAGGAGTATTTGGGTGAGGCTTAGTTCCCTATGTGCTTCTCATGTGGAACGGAGATTAAAGTTTATGACATTTCCTCTCTGATTATTGAAAGGGAGGGTGCTGAGAGCACGAAGCTTGGAAGTCTTTCGGGAGGGAGCTCACCTCCAGGCATATTGAGGTGCCCTTGCTTTCTTGCTTGGAGTAGTTGTGAATCTAATCTGCACAGTGCTATGCTGTGCTTATGAGTCACATTCTCCATTCAGTGTTTTGTTCCATTCCCTTTGTACTTTCATGAAGTCTTCTGCTACTGGTTTTATTTTCTATTTGTTGTCCTGAGCTTCCATTCTTCTGTCGTATCTTTCTGCCATTTTCTGTTTCTTACGAGATTGTTCAACTCTCCTCCTCTTCGGTTCCTCATTTGCCACAATGACTATTCCTATTGCCATCTTTGGCAATTGAACATTGTATCGGACTCTGGAGTCCTGAGATGGATTTAAACACTGTAAAGGCAAGGCAGAGCCCTTTTCTGCCTCTGTTGCCTGACAAAGTGGCTTCTGCGCTTTGAGGCAATTGGCAGATGCAAGGAAACACGTCTGCAGGACTACTCCCCTCCCTCACTGTTCTAAGCTCCCCAGCCTCTGTCCATCCCTCCTTCTTTAGTTTCATAGCAGCAATTCAATGTGCCTGGCAGTGAAAGAACTTCTTCTGCAGCTCTTGGATATCCTTCTTATTTATTTATTTATTTATTTCACGCCTCCTGGCCAAATGTGAAGTGTAACCCTTCATGTCACAGCTTGCCCTCCTGACTGGTAAAAACTATCTTGGCTCACAATTCACCTCCTTTGACAGAAAGTCCTCAGCACAGTTAAGATACCTTTCATCTGTTCACCTCTGGTGGTTTTTGCAAGGAATTTGCTTGCCAAGGCTGGGTTTTCCCAAGCAATCTCACAGTTCTAATGACAATAGGTTTGTGTACGCTGTAGAGTGATGCTGAGCTGATCCAGTCGCATTTAGTTCACACTAATCACACCCTTTTACTCGAAACAGTATAGCTCTGAACTAAACCAATTAAGCTACTAATGTTTAGACAAAGCGATTAACATAACTCAGAAAAGCATAACCTTTGTCCATAGAAATGTCTTAAGATAATGAGTTTTATTCAGTGGGCTGGATTTGTAGAAAGGTGTGTTTTGGGTCTAGACATTTATTTGTAGATACTAAATCAGCAGGAAAATACGCTTGTGCAGGCAGACAAGTTTCAGCTGCATACATGGAGATATAAAGATGAAGGTACCTCAGTTTAGAGCTGGTGTTTGAGAATGTACAGGGAATTAAGGATAGGACCCAAAAAATGAAGAGATAAATAGATTAACAGGTAAAGCAGAAAAAAAAAATTACTTGTATTTAAAAATATACTTTCTCCTTCATGCATCATGCTGACTAAAAAAAAGTGAAACTTTCTTTGATTTCTCAAATTATACTAAAGACATGTATTCTCTTTTTGATTTGTAATTTTTTAATTTGCATTACAACTTCACCATGAACGACTTCCTGAACTGTCTGTATCTTTAGGGTACCATTTTTAGTTCAGGGAACAGATGAACCAGATGAACTTACTTATTATATTTATACCATAATGTACTTGTGATGCCTGACAACAATTGACATTAGATCAGCTAACAATTTGGAATTAGTTAGAATTTCAGAGAATTTTTTAATTAATTAGGTATAAAATAGATATTAATTCACTAGATATTAGATCTATGTTAAAATTCAGCTCAAAGAGCCGAAGTGCTTGGAATAAGACCTGTTTTCAATTGAGCTTCACACAGCGTTAGGTCATTATTATCTGCATTGATCCTGAGTATCCCAAAATTTCACTTTAAAGTCAAGCACCTCATCCCCTAGGACCTCATGTTGTGGTCAATAGGCACAGAACTGGAAAGGCCACCATGCCCCAATACCTGAGCCCCTGGAAAGCGAAAGAACTGGAAGAAATTCATAGATCATGGCAAATTTCAGGAAATTAAACGTACTCCAGGCAGGGGAAGGCAGAAAATTCCTAGTATCCCTACCAGTTTTAGTTATTCATGAAAGCCATATTAATCAGGCAACTGTAAATGAAAATTCACCTTAGATATATATTATCTAGTGTGCTTGACTCCTGTCATAGCCACTGTGCTTATTCAGAACAAGGCAGTTCTCTCCTGCTGCTGAGTACTTGTACGTTTAGAAGAAATAAATCTTTACTCGCCAACTAAAGCCCTGAAGTGTGGGGTTTGATATTACTCCTTGTCTGAAGGCAGAATTTGTAGTAATTTAATAGAACTCCGTTGTGGGTCATGTAGATGTACCACTTGAAACAAAAGTTACCTGCTGTATTCTGCTCTGCATCCCTGCTGGGATTTAAGATGCAGTCCAGGAACTTTGCTTGGTAATGATTGCTTCCACTTGAAATCTCCAAACAGGTGTCTCGGAACATTTCCCCCCATCAGGGCACTGATGGGCCTGAATGTCCCTGCCAAGGTCACCTGGGACTGCCCTACCCTGTCCCCAGCCAGCACCCAGTTTCAGCCCCCTGGGGCCTACAGTCGCTGTTCCAGCAACGGCACAGTAGGGCTGGTCTCCAGCTCCCCGCAGCCGGATACTGTCCCAGCCATGGGTCCCACCAAGCCACTTGCAGGCCTACATCCCAACCTAGCCTCAGTTTGTCCTGGGCTAGCAGGGTGCCCTATTCTTTCAGTCTATAAAATTTTTCTGCTCTTTTTTTTTTTTTTCTGTAAAAGATTTTGACCTGGGAGCTGGCTGAACTTTTGGCTTTATATGCAAGTATATAGACATAACACTATACTGAAAGGAAAATGGGCTCCTCTTGTTCTCTCCTACAGAGATTCTGCAAAAAGAGGGATGTGACCGCTAGTTCTTTAAACATGTTTTTCCTGTAGTCATTTTTGCTCTTCTTCTTGTCCTAGAACACTTCAAGGAGAGAGACCTGAGTCACAAGAATTGGATCTGGACTGGACTGGCTCTGGAGCCATGGTCTGAGGAATTCTGAGAATACTTTTAAACGTAAGTCAAAAGACTCTTCTGGTTCAGAGTAAAGCTATTACTTTACCTTCTTTAGTAAAAAGAATAGTAGTGCAAAATGTAGAATTGTTTTCATTGTGGAAGAAAAAAAAATCCTTTTTGCAGAATGATGTATTTGTAAATTCTGTAGAGACCTATCTCTATACTGTTTGGCACTAGAATAGACAGGCTCCAGGCTCCGTCTAAGATACATTCACAAATACTGTATTTATGAGTATTCGTGAATGTATCTTAGATGTATTTGTGACTGTATTTTAGATGACAACTTCTTCAGATCTCTGCATCTCAAGAAATTTTGCAAAACTGACCTAAAAGCATCTTCTATGAAGTATGCATATATTTCTCTCATTTCCTCTCTGCCAACTGAACCCAGTAGTTGCAACGTGTTAGAATGTATTTCTTTGCATACAGTCAGCCGTCTGTGAACATATATGTACACAGAAAGTATTTGGTAGCTTTGTGACCTTGAGATATGAGCCATTCATCATTGACTAGCCTAAGAATACACATTCTGGTATGTTTTATTCATAACCCTGTATGTGTGTGTAAATATACACATGCATGCAAGTAAATTTAATTTTGTACATATTACACATTATAATGAGTGCAACTTATAATTTGAAAAATGAAAGCCAGTAGGAAAAATTCTTACAAGTGACTACTGTTTTCTCCTTTGATACCTTGCCAAATTGATGTTTCCATCTCATTGTTTTTGTATTTGTTTTTGACTTTATCTAAAAGATTTAAATGGGGGCATTATTTAACAAAGAAGAAAACTTTACCACTTTCTCATGTAAAGCTAATGTGACAATAAAACTGTCAACAAGGAGGCAAGATCAGTCTCACAAAAATCTTGAAACCTCTAAGTGGAATTTGCATAAAATAGTTCTGGTATTATTATTCACTGTTCTTTCAGTGACAGATATGTCAAGGCCTTAAAACCTAAAAGAACAATTATGCTATTGTATCTCTCGGAGGATTCAAGGGGTGTGTCTTTGGTGAAAAAGTGCTATTAGAGCTTTGAAAAGCAGTAAAAAGACAGCCCAAGGGGCTCTTTAGCTAGTCATTTTAAAAAGAATGCCTGGGCTTTAAGTGTCTTAAAGTACATTTATTCAACTCTTACTTTGTGCTTTAAAAAAACTGCTAATAATTAATGGCTGTAACATTTTTTTTAACATTTGCATTAGCTATAAATAAAAACTCTTGATAAAACCTTTATTGATTAACTTAAACTGTGATTCTCTCATGAATGCTTCTGTATTTCTGTCAAGTATATTGCAAAGAATTATATATAAGCTTCTCGGTTAAGCTAATATTGAGGAAAACATTGAACAATTATAGACCAAAACAGGAACTAATCAGTAAATCCATTACTTGAACAAGCTAGCTTAACATAACATGTCTGACATTAAAAATGAGGGATTGATAAGTAATGTATCATTACAGCTGGATGTGCCATAAAAATCAGCAATCCAAATGTAATTTTATATTAAGCATGTTCATGATTTTAGCTTTAGACTTGTTGGAGTTTGGGTAAAAATACATATTTTGAAGTTCTCACTAGAGAACAAGTTGGAACAAGCCTGTAAAGTACAAAATCACTAAGCAAAGAAAGAAGATGTAAAATAAGAATAAAAAAAAATGGATTGTACTTGAGAATATGGAGCAAAGAGACATAAAAAAGAATTTAAATAAGGAAAATCAAGACCTGAATTAGCAAATTTGAATTGTTGCTGACACTAGCCAATAAATGTACTTTAGAGTAAAAACAAAAATGGCAAGAAATTAATTTATTTCATACCCTTCACTGTAGAGCAGTGTAATTATGAACTTGGCAGCCAGGTGCTGGATTGGCCAGAGACCAGGTTAATATACTGTATTTGATTATAAAATGATTCATTATAAATATGGCAGATCTATCTCTTTCTTATCAGGATTGTCATATATCAATATAAAATAAATGAAGAAAAAGTGCTGGCCTTAGCCAGTTATTTTTGTTATAAAAGCATACAGTTTTCTTACATATAAAGTACACTGAGGTGATACTCAGTTCGCACAGTAATAGACTCTTTACAGCTAGTGGAGATACATAGAAACTCTTGGAGCAGTCTGTTTAAAACAGAGAAAGCAGGAGAAAATATTACACTTCAAATTTTACAACAGAGAGAATACAGCAACTTCCATTAAAATTCTTTTTTCATTTCATCATTTCATTTTCATTCTAAAATTACAGTAACTTCATCTTAATATTGTTTAGATATTCTATACATTAACCACTGAAAATACCATAACAGCCAGAGTAATGCTAGCTATTTGGGAAAATTAAGCTGTAAAGGTTTTAATGGTGACCACTCTAACAGAGTATGAGTGATTAGAAAGTCTGATGAGGTATATATCAGGTTATGTCCATATAATTTAAATTTTGTCATGCCAGTATTTAGGTAAAGCTGGCACCAGTCGATTTCTGATTCTGGATATTCATCTATATTTTATGTGATACTCACTTTGTGCTTAAGTATCTATTCTGATTAAACTCAGTATGAATCTTGCGGGACATAGCATGCAGTTATGTGGGACTCGGGTTTTGCATCATGCAATTCAGTTTGCATTTATATTGCTGGAAGTTTTGTCATCTTACAGACATGTAGAATCAGGACGGTTTTGTGATTTTGGTCACATGTTTGCTGTATGCATGCAAATGCATATTTGTGCATAGATAAATAAGCAGAGCTAAGCTTCTGTATCAGAGCTTAATTTATTGCAACATTCTGATGCTGGCATTTGGGCTAACATGCATTTTGTCACACTGTTAGGTGATTTAGGATTCTGCAAAAATATATTATGCAAGTGTAGATGGATAGCACTTTATAAACATGAGACTGAACTATACCTCTTATCTGTCCTTGAATTTTAGGATTATCATTGACTTTGCATGAAAAATTCTCCCTAAAAATTCTACCCTCAATGTACAGTAGTGTTGTCTTTTAAAGATTAGATTTTATAAAGCAGAACGTAATTGTCAGATTTTAAAATAGTTAGGCTTTCTTTCCAGCTGCATTCTTTGTTAAAAGCTGCTTAAATTCCCATATATTTAATGATGTCTTTTTAATGACTTTTCCTGATTTAAACCCTTTCTCCATAATTTAATTTTTCTTCTCCTTTTCTTTTTGTCCCCAGCTAATGTAAGAGCATTCTGACAGGACTATATTTAATTAAGGAAACAGGCCAAATTCTGCTCTCAGTTAAAACCCGTTCAGCTTCAAAGTTGATGGGCAATGTGGAGATGGAGACCGAGGTGGCATTTGCCCTAGATGCTAGGTTTTGTAAAGCAGCAGACAACGAGTTCGGTCAGAATGGGGCAGTGGTCAAGCACAGACCCTGCTCTGCAAAGCCTAAGTGGACAGGCAGGAGGGGAAGCACTTGCAGTTTTTGCTCTGAATGCTTTAGGCAAAAGTAGTCTCACAATCGCCATTCCTACCCCAGTGTTCTTACCAGCCTTGTAGGCATTTCATCAGAAGGATGTACTGACAAGGAATTTAAAAGAAAAATAGGGCAGTGGCCTTGATATTTGGCTAAAAAAGGGTAGCAAGGAAGAGGCAGTTATTAGTTTGACAGAGAAATGGGGAGTCAGCTCTCAAAGCTGGAATTGCTGCCAGGGTGGTGGGGAGGAGGTGCAATAAGGGCCAACTTGAATAAATAAGCAAAGCAAAGACCTGAAATGGAGGGAAGGAGCTTAAATGTCATAATCAGGGGACTGATGGATTCAAGGTGTGGGAAAGATAGATCGGGTCATACTCAAAGGCAGGGCACATGTTCCTTAGTTGCAGAGGATTATACAGAGAAGAAGGTGATATGAATACGTGGGAGGCTAGAAAGGAAGAGCTGTAGTGAAGGAGGTAATTAGGGTAAAAGCAGAAGATAAGGACCTGAACAAGTGTTTTAGAGATACGGTCAGAAAGAAACATTTGACTATTGAAGACATAATTCAAGGAGAAATGGCAGAATTTGGATAGAGCCTGCTTATAGTGGAAAAAAAATGAGCAGAAAGAAACCAAAGAACCTATCAGAGATGTGGGCCTGACCAAGAGAAAGGGTTGTGGTTTTATTATATACAGTGAATGATGTCAGTGTGAGAGGCACTCACAATAGCTTTTCTGAAATGTGACAGTGCTAATGGGCTTTCAGTCGTGTGACTCAGAGAAGTTGGCCCATTTTTTTTTTCTGAAAGAGAATGGACTTACCTAGATGACAGAAATAGCTGTTGTCCCAGATGTACCATCCTTGCTCCCACAGAATTCTCTAGGAATTGCTCTTTCAGGCATGGCATTTCTGTTTTCTAGAAGAAAAGTCTTTGTTTCTCTAATAGTCTCTAGAAGTCAACATACATCTTTTGGATAGGTATATGTAAGTACAGAACTATACCCTGTACATGTCAGTAGATCTGTTGGCTTCACCATTAGTATGTTTGCCGTTTGGTATAACCTTTTGTGTTAGAAATAGAAGCACCTATAACACATGCTTCTCTCAGCCCCTTCATGTCCAGTTCTTTTGAATGTGGAAGGAAAACTCGGAGAAATATTAATTAATCTGTTCAGATTACTATACTATAAAACATTTGTTTGTGTCTTGTAGCATCTTGATGTGTGTTTATTTGGTAAGGAAAGTGTATTAAATATTTAAGGTTGTGTGTCAGGTTACAGGTTTTGGAGCTTTGGGGACAGAGACTGTTATTTACTGTATATCATGAACAACATCAAGTACAAGAGGGCCCCAACCTTCTAGTCCTCTGGGAGGTGCTGCAATAAATAATAGTGGTTGAGGAACAGTCTGTTATTCTTACACATTGCTGTTACTGTTGTAGTTTAAAGTGACATGGAAGGATCATCATGACAGTACTTGTTGATTTTGGTTTTTTATGGTTGATATTGTCCTTACTACAGCAAATTTACTAAAAGATACTGTGTCAAGCCCTGACCCTGGCAGTTGCTAAAAACTCCAACCTTGTAATGAATGCAGATGTGCTCCAGGTGGCCGGCATCTTTCATGAGCGACCCCTATTCAAATACACTTATACACATGTACACACATGCTTCTACTGTAAATTGGGCACAGCACTTACTCACCTGTGGGAAACACTAGTAATACTTGAACTCTGTGATAATGCTATCATTCTAAAAAGGGGCAATGGCTAAACGATAATACTAAACTGAAGCCGAGAACATTGTGGCACACTAAAGATTGCGCTGTGCTTTTCTATAGAATCTTCTGTTGTGTCCTTTGTGGATCAGATCACCTCCTATTGCATTTCTTGGACTTGCTATGCCTCTGTTCAGATATTCTTTCCAGAATCGGGCAGTGCAAGTTGCATGTTTGGTAGGTATGGGAGCTGGAGCTGCTCTGCACCATGCAACTGAGAGAACTTATCTCTCTCCCACTAAAATGAAAGAATAGATTAGTGCTGCCCTGCTTGTGAGGTCAGCTGTGAGACCAAGGGCAGGTTGTGCTGCATTATCAGTGCCTCAGGAGAGCCCTGGCATTGGTCCTGTCTCCAGAAAAAGTCAAAGGGAAGGTGAGGATTCAGTAGTTAACAATGGAATGGGAACAGACCTCTAGATTTACCTTCTCCAAATACAAGTGAGTCCTTGCCCAAGAGGTTTAGTAGCATACCTTAACTTGGTTGCAACTTAATACTTTCTGAGTGTCAGTATTTTGAATAATTCAGATAGTGTCACCCATCATTAATCTATGCCTCCTCTGCCAGTCAGGATTCTGACATTGTCTGTGGGTGGGTAATAAGAGATCCAGTACCTGAAAAGTTTCATTGTACTCCCCGCTGTTTCAGATCTGAAGAAGGGCTTGCATGCCTGAAAGCTCATCTGTTCTATTCTAACTATGTCAGTTGCTTTAACAAATTCTATTACTTTTCTGTACTAACCCTGCCTCTAGTCTATTGCTCATTGCACTGTGGTTTTCCTCAATTACCCTTAAATACAACCTCTTCCTCTTAAGTCTTCTACTTTTTTTTCTGTCTATTTTTCCTTCTGTCAACCCTTTTCATATATGTATTTCCCGTATCTGCTGCCCTGTTTAATTTGAAAAGCCAGAACATAAACCACAGGTTTAAAAATTAGACCTTCTGACTATGCTGGTTATACTGTCTTGGCCTGAGTCACCTATCACACCTGTAAGGCTTTGTCTTTTTCTTTCCATTAATCTTTACTTTTGAAGGTTTCAGCAGCCTGTTTTGATAGCAGCATTGCAGGACAGACTCTGAGAAAAAGCTAGTTACATAAATATTTGACAAAAAAGTTAGTTAGAAGAAGTTTGATCTGACAGTATTTTCTTCTCAAAATTTGGAGGAAGAAGCACTTTGAAAATTTTCAGAGGAGACCAGAAAATGATTCAGGAAGGTAAATATTTAAATTTGTTTGATTTTTTTTTTCCCCCTCCCAGTCATTGAGAGAACATGCCATTACTAACAAAGGAATTCACAGAAATTATCCAGTCAGAGTGACTTTTCTATTACAATGTTCCAGTGCACTGTGCAAATACTTAACTACTTAACTAAAGAAAATTTTTCAGTTGCAATGAAGATTAGGCATATGCAAAGGTTTTTATAATTGAAGACCATTTTGTAATTGTCTAAAAGATCCATACAAAAATCAAAATTTAGGAGTTAAGTTTGCATTTTAAAATATTTGAAATTGCAGAAAAGCACATTCCAGGAACATATTTAACTCTTCCTTTTGGAAAGTAATGTCACTTGTCTTGTCCCCTTTATATTCCTTTCATTCCTACTATGTTAGATCTTATTTTTTTGTGTTGAGGGCTTTTTGTAAGGATTCTTTTTTCTAAGAATATGACTAGGAATTCTTAAGTATGCAGTTCCACTATTCTGTGATCCTACTGCTGCTATATTATTTAAATTGGAATGTTTCCCTTAAAACAAATGGATTCTGTGATTCTGTGACTTTTCTGGAACGTGATGATTTTGTCTTTTCTCTCCTGAGCTTCTGGACAAGCGAAGTTGGAGATCTATTATTTTCTTGGAGGGCTGGAAGTTCTCTCTGTTTCTTAATGGTAATGTTTGTAAGTCTGTGACTTGCTGTGTGACTTTGGAGAGGGTCTAAGTAGATCACAGCTCATCCCAGCCATTCTGTCAAACTTCAGTATTGATTTTGAGGATTTTTTTCCCCCTTTTTTGGGTGATGATTGTCCATATTGCATGTCTCCTGGAGGGTTAGTGTTTTGAAGAGCTTGTTAGCAATGCATTGACTTACATGCCACTAGAAGTCTTGGTTTCCTTATGTTCTGTGGTTGCAGTGACAGCTCTTATTCAAAAACCAGGAAGACGGAGAATCAAGAGCAGGAGCTTGCCAAGAGAGCCTTGAGGACAAGTTCTGCAGGTCATCTTTAGGCATATTATTTATGTCAGGTCTTCATTTCCCTTGGGATAAATTGGTTAAAGAAGTAGAAGAGAGTAAGACAAGTTACTTTGTTAGCATTTTTTGTGCAGTCACTGAAGAATGACAACTTTCTGAGAAAACTGTAGGTAGAATGAACACTTATTACTCTCTCTGGTGAGGAATGAGAACAAGGAAAAGAAAGAGAACAGGTGTTTGAATTTACATTTAAAGATATAAACATGGCAAAAAGAAGGAGCTTTGGTTGTAACACACATTTTATTTTTATTTATTGTCTTGCATTATGTTTTGACGAATGGATAAATAGAGCTTAGAGATGCAATTTGTACCCATCTTTTTAATCAAAGTTTACAATCCTACTAGTAATTCAGTCCTAGTTTTACATACAAGTCAATTGTAAGCAAAGTATTGTGACATTTTCAATACATCCTTGAGAAATTTCCTGATTATTCTTTCCTGTCTCAAAATTGTTCTTACCTCCCCAAGACATCACAGAGAAGTTAATGTAGAAATGACCTGTTGGAAGATTTCTAAGGAGCTGTCAAATCAGGCACATAACTGAAGGCAAATTTTAACTTGTTACTGTAGCCTATCACTTCCCCATCATCCTGGAAATATCTGCCAATGAGTGTACTGAAAAGAGGTATTCAAGCCAACTTGTTGCAGTAAACAATACTGCAGCAAAACCAGCATTACAAAATTTCGTGTGACCTTTTGAGAAAAGTGCTAATTTCACAGAGAGTTCTAGGAAAAAGTGCCAATTTCATGCAAATTCAGGAGGAAAAGATATATTGGAAGGCTTTACTTTGGAAGTATAAAAGCTGTAATGACTGTAAGAGATATACAAGCTTAATAATCATGAAAACAACAGTCTTTTACTAGCGTATATTAATCGCCTCATATCATGCTGGCAAAATGCAGAAACATGATGTTTTACTCCATGTATGATGAAATGCAGTGTTACATTAATTTCCAAACAGGTCTAAAAATAGTTTCTTCAATCAGTGTCTTTTGGAGTTCTCTGCAGGCTCAAATTCTTCTGGCTACTTGTTGTAGCCTAGAAGTATCAAGGTCATCCTGAGTTTAGATGTTTAGCCCATGTGGATAAACAAGTGTGGCTGATTATTTGAACAGATTATATGAGGCTGAGCCTTCTGTTATTGCTCCTTCTCTTTTTACTCTTTGAAATTTATAGGGGCATGGGCAGAGCACACTGTACGAAAGCAGCACATCCAGCCAGTGGTGGGAACAGTTTACTGTTGAATTTGAAAGGAACATAAAATAAAAGGCGAGAAAAATCAGAATAGGTTTTGTGATTATTTAGATTTTCAGTGATTTACTTGACTTCTCTGCTATAATGTAATCAATGAGAGTTGAAAAATGTAACAGGTATCCTTGAAAATGGCAAATACTGTGGAATTTGGATGTGTCTATTTCCAAAATTTTATTCAGTCTTTCTCTGGAAGTCTTGTCTGCTTCCATTGGAGAATGCTAATAGTCAGACTGAAACTATCAAAAGAATATAGATAGCTTAATATAATTTTCACAAGACAGCTAGTGATAGCTGCTCATATGTGCCATAAGCATGTTACCACCCTCAACACATTAACAACTGAGATTGATTCTGGAGCAGTGGTCAGATTTCAGGTAGATTTCAACAATTGTTCGAGCCCTTTGGTCCAGATTTGGAAAAGCTGTAAGACTGCTCTGTGTTGTCAGTAACAAACTATAGAAAACATTAAAGCTAGTCTTATTCATGATGTTTGAGATCGTTCATCTTGAGATGCAATTGCATGAGAATGAACGATATTGCATGCTTTTAGCTATGCTGAACTAGAAACATGTTTTCATAGATTTGTATACAATTGAAATAGTAGAATTCCTGAATGAAGGATGTTTACCATATCTGATCTGGTATCTCTCTTCCTTTGAAATTTGCTATAAAGGCTCCCTCATCTATATTTGCTGATTATTAATCTCTCTGACTGTATTTGAATTGGATTATAAATTGCCTAAAATAGCCACAAATTAAAAGAATCTTCATGGTACTACAACAGTTTCTCTGCAGTCACAAAAAAAGGAACGTATGTCAAAATCAAAATGTGTGACCTCAGCTATCCCCAGAGTCGTTTGAAAAGCACTTCCAGAAGAATGAGGAGGTGGACTATAACTTGGGTGTAGCGTAGATAGAAATGGTACAGTGTCCCTCATACAGAATGCTTAATAGAGAGATGACTCTTTACAGAGTTGTAACTTTAAAAGGCAGTTTTATTGACTTACAGAGTACCTGTAAGTCCAGCAAAAGATTAAACATTATCTCAGAGAAGTCCACTATAGTTTAGCAAGAAATCAAAGACTTCCATTAACAGTGCAGTAGGAGGTAAAAATATATATATAGCAAAGTTTTATGTAGCTCTGATGAGGCGCCCCCAGGGAACTGGAAGAGACACAGTAGGTGAGAAGGAGAAAAAGGAGGGGGGAGATGGGTGGGCAATTATTGCCAGTCTAAAAGGAGGAGACAGAACAAATTATTTTAATGGTAGTTTTTAGGAATACATCTTGAATGCACAAGCTGATAGCAATAATTGAATGTGATAAAACCCCTAGATAGTGAACTTTCTTTTAGCATAAACATGTCAATACAAAAATATCAAGGCACATAAAGACTCCCCCTCCCTTCCTGACATCATGGTTCAACACTAGTCATGGTTGGCAAACTTACCCTGAACTTACTGAAACAATTTTTTTTTAAAAAGCCACAATGGGAAAATGGTGAAAAATGTCTCCTATTTTTCCAATAGTTGTGGTTGGGAGGACTTCTAGAGGTTTATCTTTTTTGTAACTATTTAGTGAAAAAGAAGTAAGATAATATTATCACAGTTCTAAAATCCTGGAAATAATCAATAGTCTAGATAAAGAGTCTAGCTGAGGCCATAGATCTACACCGAGAATGAGCGTGCTAAAACTATAGAAATAATAAAAAAGTTATGCTTTTTGGCTTTCATTATTGTTGCTAGTAAAATCTTGAGTCACATCGAAATTTTGACAGTGGTTGATAGAGTGTTCCTGCCTTGTTCAAGTGTTGACAGCTGGACTGCCCTCTTCGCACGCTGCACACTGTGTACCTTCCTCTAGGATCCCAGCGCAAATGGTTTTAGGCCCTGGGCTGAGGCTGTCTTACAGATTTGCACACAGGAAATAACTATTACAGAGCATGATTCTGACCTGGACCCCAAGATGTGACAAAGCTGTTATAAGAAAAATAGCAAGAGGGGCAGAAGAATTAAGTATTTTATTGTCAAATAACTCCTTTAGAATCTGGAAGAAACAGATGAGGTCACCAGCCAGGGAGCAAAGACAACCAGGGCCCCATAGGAGTTTTGTGGTCATCTGAGTAATCACACATGTAGTGAAACCAATGGCTGCTGGTTACTGCAGACTTGACATACCAAACTGATAGTAATATGAGACCTGATGGGAAGTCAATGCATGTCATCGGTACAGGTCACTGCTGATGAGCTCTGGCTGAAGGCAGTGAAAAGGGTGAACGCCATCAGGGGCATTTAGCTCACAGTAGAACTGAGCGAACTACACTCACAACACAAAATGGAAAGCATGTTTCCATTTAAATCTGCTATAGACAATTTTTCAATGCTTGTAATATTAAGCTGCATGATATTAACAGGACATCAGAGTTTTGGATGTATACTTGTACTTTAAAAAGTACATTTATGGGAAATAATGTCACTTCTGCCTCCTTCTGCCACCTCTCAAAAAAAAAAAAAATCCCAGTAGCTTGCCTGATGCTCTTATGAAGATCTAGAGAATGTAACTTCATATACATTGAATTTTGTTTATTAGAAAGAATTAGATCCTTTGGCAAATGAATCACCTACCATGCAGCAACTTTTCTTCCTCAAGTGAGTAGAGCCTTAGGCCTTGCTTCAGATTTTACAGTACACAGTTTTTGAAGTTGAACCAATTTTATTTCTAGTTCACAAATTATTTGATTGAATCAAATGCAGTCATGAGGTGGAAAAGTGGTGATAGATGACTATGATAAATGCACTTTAAAGAAAAGTGCCCCAAGAAAGCTGTGCAGATGTATCCAGCTGCATAATATCAGATTTCCATGAAAAGGGTAGCCATTGATATGCTAGAAGAACTCCCACTAATGGAATCATAATTAGTGCAAGCTACTTGCATCCTGTGCAAAGTCAAATTTCTCTTGTCACAGAGAAGAAAGTACTAGCATTTTAGTAAATCTTTATGCTTTGCTGCTTCTACTTCCAAATGGACTTGAAATTAAACCCTTTCTCAGGCAATAATTAAAGATTGGACTTGACTACTAGAGCTGTATTTGGAATTGTGTTCGCTATTTATGTAGCTTATGAGATACTGAAATTAATTTTTGATGTGCAGTGGTGTGCGTTGTTCAAGGACCCTGGGCTGTTACTTGGGCACCTATTACTATGGACTGCAAGTTCAGCTGCTGTTCCTATCCGAATTAGCTGCATCAAACTATCTTGGGTACTTCACACTGAAGCCACTTTTCTGTTTGCAATCTGGATGTACCCATTGAATAATGAAAGCGCTGAGTGAAAATAAAGAAAATGAGTGATAATGATAATTTATCCTGGAAAAGGATTTTTTTTTTTTCAGTTGTAGGATTTTAGTGTTATATTTTGGCCCAAGAATTGTCCCTGAAATCTGAGGCGCTTTAGGGTCTCCAAAAAGCATGAAGAAATCTCATCAGTTCAGAGTGAGGATATTGTCTCCTACGCTAGAGCTGCTCTTCTCTGCAATAGATGTGTGGATGGCTGCATCCAGTCAGGGCAAGGACTTCTGAACTGCTTGAAGCACTGCTACGATGAGCATTCATTCCTAGAACATCAAAGCAGAACTAGTCATTAATATGCCTGAAAACATTCAATTTGTTTTTTTTAGGATATACACTTAGGTCTTAGCTGTGCTGCTGCTGACTGTTACCTCACTGAAGACAGTATGGGCTACAACACCAGGGCTGAGGGCCAAACAAAAAGTAGTCAGATGGATTCAGCAGAGGTCCATACATAGCTGCCAGTTGAGAAACAGGTCCTATTTGTCAATACAATATGAAGAATACAAATGAAACCTAGAAAACTGGGTTCTTTAAGTGTGGTGTAATGCCACCAAAACCAGTGGAGCTTCTCTGATATATAGAGGATGAACATCTCAACTGTAATATTTTATTTCATTTTAGTGGGTAATTGAATATGAGGAAAGTGTCCACATTGTATAGATAATTTGTAACAGCAAAACAGAATTTTGCCAAACTTTTAATGAGAAGTCATTCTTAGTGTGTAAATTCCATTATTGTCAGTGGGTGAATATGCAAAGCATGACTGAATCAATCCTAATCTTTATTTTAAACTGTTCTGTATTAGTTATCAAAGCATTTTCTGTAGTTGACTACCCTGCTCAAATAGCAGGATTTGAAGCAATGTAACTTGGTAAGAAAGGGTTAAGAAGTGAAAGATAAAGAGCTCCAAGTGACATTGTTTTAGTACCAGTAATGTTATGTCTCCGATACAGTGCATAAAGAAAAGAAGAAATGCTGACAAGAAAAAAAATCACACTTTAAAAAACTTTCCTGAGTCTAAGGAAGGTACTTTTACATTTGTGCTGGTTACAGTAATTAGTAAACTTGTTCTTAATAGTGTTGTTAAAATGTAATTTTTTCACACTTTCTCTGACTTTGACACTGCTGCTTTTTAAACTTCATTTTGCACTTTGTTCCATTGTTCTTTAATCTGCTGCACTTTGCATTTAGTATCACTGAAATTTCGCACTTACTATGTCAATAACATCTGGCAAAATTGCCACCTATTAAGAGTAAGTGTTCTTTTTTCTCCTGTGAGAAATGTGATGGTGTATTATATTGGTTTCCCTTGAGAGGCTAAGGAGACAATTTTAAAGCAGATAAATGCATTAAAGAAATAACCTGAACTACAAGAGAAGGTTAACGAAAGTCAGAAACTTTTTACATTTTTTTTCACCCTTTTTTCTCTTTGATAAAAGCATCCTGTACATGTGGGGAGTGAACAAATGGTTCAGTTTTGCAATCTTTTGCACATTTTTATGTATGTTACATTTAATAATATCGCTGCAGGACATGTTATGTTCTCATAGGCTTTTATCTACATCAATATTTTTCTGCCCATGTTGGATATGTGTCAGTTTTATGATTTATTGCAGCAAGTGGGCTGGTAAGTTGAGCACTGTTGGATCATTGTGAAAACACGGGAGTGGTTTTCCAGAAATTCAGGAGTAGGCCTGGCTTTGAGTTCTCCACCTCCATGGTGAAGCACCATTCCAGTCCACTTGTGCAGAGAGAGAGCACCAAGTTCCTTCTCACAGCAGCAATGTTCTACTGAAGGAAGATGAGGTGGGCTGGAGTGAAGTCATCACTTCAGGCTCCTCCGTACTTACTAGTACCTACCAGCTGGAAAACTTCCCGACTTTTTGCCGTCACCCACAACTGGAAGATTGACCTGCTTTGGGCATACTGTCTTCAGTAAGATCTTCCCAAGTTAGGACATACACATGCATGCCTGCGTGTAGTCTGACTTTTAAAAGTGTACAACATTTTCCTGAACTATTTCAATATCTTGAGTATGCCTGTGATTCTTATATATGCATTGCTAGTAAATGAAACTTAATTTAGAGAATGAAGCATAGCCTAAGTGACAGACTTTTCTTTGCCATGGACAAAATCCAGGTGTAACTGAGCTGCCACCCATGCCATACACATGCTGAAATGATGCTGAGCTTCAAATGATTGTGCACGAGTCAAGGAAGGACAAAGCTTCACAGAAGGAAATTCTGTAGCGCTGTTTACACCATGGGGTCGACTTTCATAATACTGCCTTCCATGGCACTGCGGGAATGTGAGATGGGAACAGCTAAGAGAAATACAGTGTGTTCCAGAGACTATCAAAGACATTGACTTTAGGAGAGCTTTGGCCTGAGCCTGCATTATAAATGCAAACTATATGGCCTGATTGAAAAAACAGGAGGGATGGGAATATAATGAACTGAGACAAAGGCAAGCGGGATTTTGGTACTTTGGCAGATGGTGGAAGGGTATTCCATGTCTGTAAATCGTCATGTCAGGACTCAGTGTTGCAAACGCGGTGATAGCTGGCTTTGCATAAGGAATATGAATTTTGTGTCCAGCTACATGCACAGCTCCAGTTAGCATAATGAGAACTGTTCATATATTGAATCACAGAGAGAGTAGACTTGAGCAGAAAAAGATCTGTCCCCATGGAAAAGCAACTTAACAATTAGACTAAAGAAATGGATTGTTCTAAAATTGGTATACTTGATCTTTATTCAGCATATTGTTAAAGAATAAATAGACACATTCTTCATCTCCCCTGTACAAATACATGTATGAGACTTAAAAACATAAATGGCTTGAACCTGTACGTTTGAATTGAAAAGAAATTTTACTGGAGTAAAGCAATATAGGGATGAGTTCAATGTCTTAGTGACTTAGATATATGAGATTATTATAGAACACATCTCATCTGAAATAATTTGAACTAATAATATTACTGATTTGGTATCTGGCTATAGTACAATGCATCTTGCTATGGTTTTCAATTTGCACATAATATTTATAATGGCATTTATTAGCTTCTTTCAGTGTAAATCTACCCAGGTAATATGTTACTGCTTAAACTTTGAATATATGTCTTAGAGGACACAGAAATAGCAAAATAAAGCATACTTGAAAATTTCTGCTGTTTTCTTTCTTCCATGTATACAATTAAGTCTCAGATATTTGCATCTGAATCGATCCTGTATTATAATATGGAGTTTACATACCACTGGTTACAAATAATGAGGTAGTGAAGAACAACAATTGTATTTCTCCTCCTAGATTTTCCCTTTTCTTAAATTTCTCTTCTTCATTCTTTATTGGATGCAATTTAAAAATCTTTTCCCTGACATGAATGCATTTTCTTCTGACAAAGTGACTTTTCTGACACTTTTTATTTTAAAATAATTTTGCATAAAAAAAAATTATTCTTAACAATACACAAACAAGACTCTAACGAGCACAAGCATGAATCAAACGCTTGTGTGTTGTCCAGTGTTATCCAGCATGATGCTGCAGGGCCCATTGTTAGCCTTCCTTCTAAAATTAAGTGACCTCCAATTTGTTAGTTTAGAAAAGACTGCTTGCTTCCTTATTCTGAAAATCCACCAAGAATTTACAGTGGTGGTTCATTAACTTCCATTTGGAGACAGAACTGGAGGCTGAAGCAATTCTTAAGGTGACCGCATGACTAAACTGCCTCAAATCAGTGATTTTTCTGTTTAAAGACATGTTGTGGTAGATTACATGCAGCTAGCTCACGTGAGCCTTGTTCACACTTTGTAATGCTGTTCTTGGTAGGTAGTTCCCTTGATTTCCTGGGGAGGATTCAGAGAGTAAGTCAAGGTTTGGCAACTTTTCAAAGTTGAGGTGCCAGATGGTATTTTTCTTTCCCAAATTAGAAGTTAAGCGTGCTGTTAGAAACTCAGCAAGGGCTGGGAGATACTGCCTTTCACAGAAGCAAGATGCTGCCAATCACCTTATTGGAGGTATCATCTCTCTGCACAAAGCCGTAGTTTCTCAGCCCCTGTTGAGCGCGGAAGGTGGGGGAGCCTCTGCCTCTCACAGGTGCCCCTCTAAAGATGTGCTTTGTCTCCCAGCTCCCAAGCATGCGTGAGCCCTGCTGTGTGCCGTTAAGAGACTGCCTGTGGATCATCCTGGCCATCCAAGCTGAAGGCTGGCGATCACTAGAAAAATAATTTTGTTAATAGAGCAAAGATGCCATAATCGAACCCTAGTCAGAGGAGCTGGTTTGGATTGTCACAGTGGTGTCCCCATCTGATAGTTGTTTCTCTGTGTGCTCTCTATTTTCTTTGTCCCCGTATTGTGGCTATTTTTGAGGTTGTTTACTTTTTCCTCCAAATTCAGATTTAAATAGGTGGCTAACAGATCAGTCCTTCAGCCTATAGGGACAGAAGGTGCTTCAGGGAAAATGTATTTGTTGCAGGTAGGCAGGTGATTTAGCTGCCACCCATTTTCTGGCGTCTGAAAGTTGGCAAAGATGATGATAGTCTGCTTCCCTGCTCAGCTGCAGCCTGTCAGCTGAAACTGCTGCAATTTGCATTTCTGAGTCTCTTTCATGTCACCAGAGGTCACGATCCCTTGTCTGAGAATCACTGAACTCATTCGTAACGGCGATCTTGCAAACCGGCAAATACTGAGTCTCCACAGAGATGCCTCGTGGCATAAGGTCCTTTAAGTCTCCTACCTTGTGAACAAGAGCAAGAAATGTTAGAAAAATGGCACCTTTTATAACCTGTGACGTTAGAGATTGTCTTGCACTGCTAACCAGAGCCTCCACTCAGTGAAACAGAAACACAAACATAGTAAAAAGAGGGGGAATTTCTGGAGCAAGTAAACACAGATCCATAAAAGTGATCCGGCCTATCCTTCAGATCAAATATGGGCTTGGTGCTCCTCAGCTGTTTGAATGAGGCGAGTGTAGCCGAGCCAAAGTCCTGAGAGGACTCTCAGTAACTGCTTACATGGCCCCAGTGACAGGGTCTTCTTATGCAACTAGTAGGACCCCTGCTGGGTTATCTAAATTCATGGTGGCAGAAAAAGCTTTGGAGAACATCACTGGACTGCTTTGGCAGCCAGGTACCCGTCAGTTAGCAGAATGGCTCACTGGTTTCTTGGACGTGCACATGGCATTTCTGGACATCAGCAGATTCAGATCTGACTGGAGGTTGGGGCGGTCAGAGGACTGTCATCAGAGGCCTGCAGAATCACTTCACTACTCCCAACTAACAGCTCATCTCATACCATATCAGAAAAAGAGTGCAGAAATCTTTGTTGATGCTTTCTTTATTGACCTACCAACTTAACACCAGTTTTAAACAAAAAAGAACGCTTGACATTTAGCAAGATTGCTCTGATACAACAAATACGTTGCAAGCCTGAAGACAGGTGCACTACCACTAAGAAGGATTTTGTTATGAATGTTCTCATTACAGTGTGTCATGGATAACTAACAGCATACAATTTGTGCCTTGAGGTTCAGCTTTGCTGGTTTTATATTGTTGTCACATGTTTTTATGTTAATTTTTTAGATTAAATGGTAAATATAGAAGTCTTTATTTGATTAACAAAGTAGTAGTCACTAAGAGATGGTGATTGAAATAAAATAGTGAGAAAAGTTCTGTATCCTCTGAAATGTGAAATTACAGCATAAGAGTGAACACATGCAGTACAGTAAGTGATGGAATAAAACCAGTAAAGAGCAGAAGCAATCCTGAAACCTGCCCCAGCTGTCTGTTCAGCAGGTAAATGTTCAGAATTTGTAAATCTGTAAATTTCAGAATTTACTTAAGATTTTTTACCCATTCTGCATGATACAGGTAATGTATATCCTAAGTTCTGCATGTGAGTATTCACATGCATAATGTTAGGTATTTGCTCTCTGGCTGGTTTCAAAAGGACACAGCTTAAAGTTTGATGATGGCTGTAGTTTTTATGTGAAGTAGAATAATGGACTCTTTTCACATGTTTATCTATTTTCCTTCTGGTAAATGACCCAATTGAGGGATGCATTTTAGTCCTGGGCTTTTGTTGTAACCTGTATTCTGATCAGATCTGACTGTAATAATTACCCTTATTATTGTTATTTAAGTGATTTGAATAGACTACTAACAGTAAACTGGAATAACGTAGCATGTGCATGACAGTGCCAGCTAGCAAAGAAGAAAAGAACCTGCTTCCAGAGCCAAAAGAGCAAACTGCAGCCCACCACTCTACCTATCAGACAGCTAGGAAACGTATTCTCTATCCTTACAGCAGGTAGGCAGATACGAAGTGTAGTAATTATCTGTCCCTTATCTTATCAATAATTTATACTTTCACTTGCGTTCTGTTATCGTGTTTCTAGTTACTACACTTTGTTCATGACCACACTCGCTGCGTGTCTTGTCCTGTGCATTTCCGCAGCTGTCACATGCTTGTTTTCTTGTACTCTTCTTGGGCAGGAAGGCACACAGAAGAATTTGGATTATTTTTTAAAATCTGTAGATCTCTACGTATATATTGCTAAAAGTTTTGAAAGAAAACAGCATCACGGTCATTATCGTGGAGTTGCGGGAGGTGGTTTTCTCTGCCTTAGTCTGCCAGCAGCGTGTCAGCTGCAAGTGAAAAACAGTGCTTGGAGCATGAGTCTATATTGCTTTGCAGGTGTTTAGGTTATACTGGTATTTTTCTTTTAATAGTCCTCTGACATATCAATTGTCTTATGCATTACAGCTTCTGTGCACTGCACAGGCATGTGCAATCTTGCTGTAAACGCCCAGCAGGTCATTTAACTGAGCGTCTTATCTGCCTCATCCTCAGAAGTACATTTCCTGAGGATCTTTACCTTTATCTGGACTGGGACGGTAGGACCGGGGCTGACAAAGCTCCGGTTTCCTCTACCTTTCCTTCACAGACAGAAGCGCTGAGAAACCTATATGACCAGTGTATCTTAGCATAGCTTGGCAACAGCTCAGCGCTGCAGTCAGGCAGCCTGTTCTGGCTACAGATGGTACCCTGGTTTCTCCCTGCTTAAGCATCCCCTCAGCTCGCACCCAGGCTCTTGCTGAAAGTTACTGCCTTCTCAGGTCTACCGGCATGAGTCACAGAACGGCGTTCTAGTCCAAAGCAGTCAAACTAATGCAGGTTAGATAATAGGTTTTATTGAATCAGGTTAGGGAGCAACTAGGTGAGCAGGCACTGGCAGCTGCAAGGGAGCAGATAAGAGGAGACAGGTGAAGGGGTTTCATCTGCAGTGGGAAGAGGGTGCCCGAGTACCATGTAAGTGGTGTCAGAACCCTTGCCAGTCTTCAGAGTTGGGAACGGGGAGAGGTTTTCTGTGCCCTCCCTCCCTTCCCTTTTCACGAACAGAGTCTAGTTCTCGTATAGAAGTGTATCAAACTCAGTGCTATTTATTATTATTATTTATTATTTTAAGGAGTGGAACAGCTCTTGCCCCCGTCAGTGAATGGTTTCTCTAATGTGCTACTCACAGATCAAGTATAGAGGGTAGGGTAAAATAATTTTTCCCAACAGCTGCCTTTGTTTGAGTTCTGGTTTTGTATACTAGGTTAGTCGATTAGACCTTCTTTTTAATTTTCCTTCATCTGTTTAATATCTAAGGCCTATACATGTTACAGATATCTCAGAAACACTCAATTTTGAGCAGCAATCAGCTCCAATCTCACATGAAAACTGTACATAGTTCTGGTCAGGACTTCAGCAGTAACAGCTTTAGGAAAACAAATGATTATAGGAAGTGATTGATGTACTGACTAAATAGGTTGCAATCTTCCCCTGCAGTAGGTGGTGCTCACTGCTTAAATAAAATTAAGTAGTGACAGTGATGGGCATATCAGTTTTTGGTTGAGTCCTAAAACCACGGATGGACAATTTGTGATGAAAAAAAATAAGTAGGAAAGAGCAGAGCCCTGTTTCATAGAGTGCATTCTATGTACCTAATCTTTCCTTTTTCAGTTTCACTTAAAAATACTCTTTCTAAAACTCCTCTGTATGCTCTCTTGTTGCAGGAACACCTGGTATATTTTATTGCAGAGACGCCTGCTTTTCAGTGGTTTGTGAAATGCTGCATGTATTTAAGTGCACTTCAGGAAGATCTCAGAATACCAGAAATGTTAATTTTTTGTATAAGTAGTGCTATTTTTGGTAGAGAAAAGTTGATCGGTAATTTATATAAACACTAACTTCATCTGTTTATCTGCTGCTTCTAGAGCCTGTGAAATCAATAAAATCAATGAGAATTTGGCCCAAATGCTTTTGAAAACTCCTGTAACTGTCTATATGTGTTTTAGGCACCAAAATACTTTCAAAGATGTGGTCTTCAGTCCTCTGTCATGTGTGTGGCTCTGCGGAGTTTTAATCTGTTCATAGATCCAGCTACCTCCACGTGACTGCCCTCAGCCACAGTGCTCTAGCAGATATCCTGCTTGCAGGCTTCTCCGGCATTGCTCCTGCAAGTCTCCGCAGATGCAAAAGTCTGTACCTTGCCCTCTCTGGCTTTCCCTGTTTCAGTTCCAGCCTTCTGGTTTCCTGAGCAAGCCTGGGGCTTTCACCAGCAAAGCAAGGGCATTGCAGATAAGGGGTAATATGCAGGCTCTAGTGTGATGATGAGAAGCCTGTTCCACTACTAGGTCTTGGGCAGAAGTGAACATCGAAACTAAAGGGAGCCCCGCATGTTCCTTTGTACTAAAATTTTGGAATTCATACTGGAATTTTGGGTCTAGGCCATTCTTGAATTTTTAGGAAAGTTTGGATCAAGATCTGAATTTTGTGACTTATTTCTGCAATGGCCTTGAACTGGATGCCAAATTTGTGAGGCCTGCCCTGTCTAAGTACTTGGATATTAGCCAGGTGCTTGGATATTATTGCCTTAAAAACTAAAAATAATTTTCTCAATAGTGAAAAGCTCTGTTTTGAGACTTTTTTCAAAACAGCTCGTCTGGTTACCAGAGCAGAATAAAAGTGGGAATTGCTTTAAAGAATCTGTGTTAGAAATTTTGTAGTTTGATTTACTATTTATAGATTTGCAGGTTATTATTAATGTTCCGTAATAATACTTCACCTGGTTATAATACATAATCATTCCTTCATGTTTCTAAAGCCCTTTGAGAACCTAGTAAAGAGCTGCTAGAGAAGTGCAAAGTGTTACTAAATGAGTTTAAAATTCCAGCTGTTTTCCCCGCAATAGATTTTGCCTGAAGTAAGAACGAATATTAAAGGAAAAATAGAATTTCTTCTAAAGTGGATCTTCGCCGATAGCCTGATAAAGGTACATATCTCGGCATGCTGTCCATTTCTTTTTCTTGATGATACTTAATTTTACTTTGGTTTAGTTATTACTTCATTACTTTAACAATAAAAGTTCAGCGAGGCTGAGGCCTCATGAGGTACATCTCTACTCCAGTACAAATGAAGTAAACTTCTCCTTTCAGAAGACTCCTCCAGTCAGAAGAGTATTCTTCTGTAATGTTTTTTTCATAAATATTGGTATAGTATTTAATAATGTCTTCTGTACAGAAATCATGCCTCTCGAGCAATATGTTGGTCTAAGGACCTCAGAGATGTAAAAATAAAATCCTTAGCTCATTACCTTAAACCCGACATTTTCTAGACGCAGGGTTCTGCATCACTTGGTTTTGTTTTGTTTGAAACCATAGCATTTCTATTACTATGGAACCTTCTGAAACCCAAGCTGCTAGAGCATTAATGTAAATTGTGAAAAGGAAACTAATTTGTGCTGTTTTCTTAGATTACAACCGATATTACCTTTTTAATTTGAAAAAAAAATGACGATGATGTAAATGCTCATGAGTTAAACTGCAACCCCTTTGTGTAACAAGGAAAAAAGCCACCTGAAAATACGTGTGAAATGTGTTTTAGACTGCAACAATGAACTCTTTCAAAACAATGCTGTCACTGTTTCAGTACTTTAAAGTGACACTGTGATTTTCAACTATTAATAAACATCCAGGGGGAGCTAGGGAGTAGCAATTTTGCTTTTTCTAATGGTATATAAGGAAATATGAATAGAGGGAAAAGTAGTGTAAATGACTAATTCTTGTTTTGCGGTTGGGGCTTTTTTTACTAGGAACTTTTGATGAGAAAGTGGTCAGCCTTTCTGAGGGTGGTGGAAAGCCTGTCAAGGTCACTACCAAGGACAAGAGAGTCAATTAGTATGCAGATCAGAGCCAAGGAGTTCAAAGGTATTGTTCCAATTCAATCACATTAGCCAGGCCAGTAATGAACAAACGGCATGACCTTAATCAGGGAGCCTGAGCCACTCATTGAAGGGAAGTCTGTGTGTCTGTGTATGTGGGGGGGGGGGGGAGGAGGGGGGGTTAGGGGGGCAAAAAGGATGTGGTTTCTTTTGTTGTTGTGTTTGGGCTTGGGCTTGGGCTTTTTTTGGTTGGGTTATTTTTTTTTTAAAGGTACAGCAAGCTCAGTTTGCTTAATTAGCCACCAGTAATGGAAACTTATTTCTGGTTCCCTGTGTTCTGAAATACAAAATTGTTTTTATTTTTGAGTGATAACTGAAACAGGCTCAAATGGACAGGTGGCTAGAATATTTTAATAAAATGCATTCAGTGATATGCTAAAGGGTATGCAGGAGGAGGGAGATAACCTTATGTACAACACCAACCCAAATTTTGCAATTACAGTTTCTCTCACACTGTGCTAATTTTCTTAAAGGCTACATGCAAGGAAAATTCTGAGTGATTTTTTTCCTTAGATGTAACATAAAGTAATCCACAGTCAAGTTAATAATGGTAAAAATATTTATTTAGAACAAAACAATATTTCTTTACACTTCAGTCTGACAAATATTGCACCATACATAATTATATTTCAGATGATATCCAAATCTCTAAATTGTTTCATACGCTCAGCACAATGCACACTGCATGTTTAAGCGTACTCGATTCAGTACAGTCAAAAAAGCAGCATTCTGTGTTATATTCACCTTAACAAATGCCCACTCTGTTATAAACTTCTCTCTCTGCTATTTTTCATGTATACCTATACACGTTTGAACACTTTCACAGAAATGTGTACATACTGATGACAAAATAATAAAATGACAGGACATATCTGTACTCATTTATATATTGTAATGTCTGCATGTCTCTGTAAAGTGGCTTTTGAATGAATACTTAGGACTCCATTGAAATTTCTACATATATCAGGACTACGTTCCCCTTTTTCTAAAGTAACAATTGAATTTGGTAGCCAAGTATATCAAAATAACACTTCAAAAGGTAACATTTTTCTGTATTTGAATAATGGAAATTGTAAACACATACTTTCCGTGTGTGGAAAGATTAAAAAAACTCCACAAGAAATCAGTATTAACTATTGAAATTGTGAATGATGCTTAAAATATATTCACGTGGTTTACCTACAAGTTAGTGTTTTGTGTTTATATGTACAATAACTTACAAGTTTCCTGTACCTCTCTGGGTAACACTTGCTCAACAATTACTTCAATTGGAGCAGATTATCAAAGAAAGCTGCAGGCTTCATTGGGGAAACCGTTTGCAGAAGTCACTTCATTTCTCTATAAATGAATCATGCTAAGGAACTAAGATTTTAGGAATCAAGGCGGGGGGTGGGTTTTTTTCGCTCTCTTACTCTCTCTTCTTTACTGGGGAGGTAGTTCATCATCTCTCACTAAAACGGAAGATGCATAACAGAAAAGAAACTATTCTAGGCTATGAAGCACCCTAGGGGTTCATGAATGTTGGGGGAGGAACACTGATTATACAATGCAATAACATATTGAGACACTATTTCAGTTTTACACTTGGTATCGAGTAAATACAGGATATCTCACCCATGAAGGGTGATTATCTTTCATGAAGGGAGGAAATGAGTTATTAAGGTCTTTCTCAGGAGCAAAACAAGGATAAGAATCTTTATTAATGTAAGAAACAATCTGTTTTTTTTTTTTCCCCTACAGTAATATACTTCCTTTTTAGCAAAGATCTGGGGTTTTTTGTCTTTAAATTGTCTATATCTCAGAATGGAACACATATCAGTTTTAGCTGACACCACTGCACTGCTTGAGAATATTTTTATAAAACATGTGCTCATTGCCATTTTTATCTAGATGACAATTAATAACATTTTAAAACATGCAATGTCTATCTAGGCCCATAAAAGCACTTGTAAAGTATTTTATATTTTATTTGAGGATATTAAAAGATTGTTCAAAAATAAACATATAGCAGCAGAGCAGAATTTTCACACGATTATTCAGATAGTCAATAGGTCTTCTTTGATCATATTATTATGATGCTTCTGCTGGATTTCAGTCTAAGACAAGCGTATTTTTCCCTCTCTCTCTCTCTCTCTGTGTCTCTGTCTCTCTCTCTTTTTTCCCCCCTAAACAAGGTCATAGATTTTTTTAAAATGAGGACTAGAAGTTCCAAGTACAAGATTAAGTAAGTTCTAACAGTGTTATAAAAGTAAGTGCTTTTTTCTATAATAAAAGGTGTTTAAAAGGTTCGCTACAGCTTTAAACAGAATTACAATTTACTTCTTTCAAGTGTCCAGGCCATAAATTCTTCTCAATTCCCTCTCTCTCTCCTTGTCGGAATTAATGAGATCAGATTTGATCAGGGCAGTGATGTGTTCAGAGCCAAATCACACAACAGCGCGCGTGCGGTAATGGAATTTGCATCTAATGCATACATAAATCAAACATCTTTCTGGACATTTTCATATGCATAATGTCATTTCATCCAGTTCTCTCTGTGCAGAGGGGGAGATTTTTCTCTCTGAGAGAATGACTTTCTTTAATGCTTTCATTTTATTTTCGCTGACTACAATCCCCGAGAATGCGCTCGGTCGGAGAATCTTTCGGGGCGCGGTTGACAGTTCCTTTTCCAAGAGGGGTCCTTCACATTTATCATGCCTCTTCCTCGGGGGCTTTGTTATGCAAATGCGGCTGAAATTGATAATTCCAAAGTGCTTCATTTCGGTTCCTTGGCGGTTGGAGATGGTAGATAAAAAGAAACTGACAAGACACACTGATTGCCCTCAATGCTTGTAACTCTCTTGCTAACAAGGCTCGATATTGTTAAAAATTCCTATTGTTATCAGGGTGGCAGTTCCATTATGCAGGCCTTGCAAATTTCTCATTTGAATATTAACCCTTTAATCACCCTGCTCCCCTCCCCCCAGCCCCAAATCACTTGCTGTCGAAATGGGTCAGAACACAAAACAGTAAATTGTTGCCTTATTGTTAATGCAAAGTGTGTGATGAGGGGTTTTTTTTTGTTTTGGATTGGTTTGCAGAGTTTTTTTTTNTTCAAGTGTCCAGGCCATAAATTCTTCTCAATTCCCTCTCTCTCTCCTTGTCGGAATTAATGAGATCAGATTTGATCAGGGCAGTGATGTGTTCAGAGCCAAATCACACAACAGCGCGCGTGCGGTAATGGAATTTGCATCTAATGCATACATAAATCAAACATCTTTCTGGACATTTTCATATGCATAATGTCATTTCATCCAGTTCTCTCTGTGCAGAGGGGGAGATTTTTCTCTCTGAGAGAATGACTTTCTTTAATGCTTTCATTTTATTTTCGCTGACTACAATCCCCGAGAATGCGCTCGGTCGGAGAATCTTTCGGGGCGCGGTTGACAGTTCCTTTTCCAAGAGGGGTCCTTCACATTTATCATGCCTCTTCCTCGGGGGCTTTGTTATGCAAATGCGGCTGAAATTGATAATTCCAAAGTGCTTCATTTCGGTTCCTTGGCGGTTGGAGATGGTAGATAAAAAGAAACTGACAAGACACACTGATTGCCCTCAATGCTTGTAACTCTCTTGCTAACAAGGCTCGATATTGTTAAAAATTCCTATTGTTATCAGGGTGGCAGTTCCATTATGCAGGCCTTGCAAATTTCTCATTTGAATATTAACCCTTTAATCACCCTGCTCCCCTCCCCCCAGCCCCAAATCACTTGCTGTCGAAATGGGTCAGAACACAAAACAGTAAATTGTTGCCTTATTGTTAATGCAAAGTGTGTGATGAGGGTTTTTTTTGTTTGTTTTGGATTGGTTTGCAGGGGTTTTTTTAAATTATCTTTATTAATCATTTTTCAATAAAAATTTTTTACCTAAAAAAAAAATGCTTTGACAAAACAGATCTAGCAGAGACAGACAGGCCTGGGTTGTTCCAAGTTAGGGTTAGGAGAATATTCACATGGAAATATCTGTTTGCACAAGTCAAGTTCAGTAGCTCCTGGAGAGTGGAGAAGTTTCTTTATTTTTAACTTGTATGTACTTGCACTTTATGTTCTAACTTAGGTAGGCCTCAGGGAGGGGATAGCGTGTCTTTATATACCATAGTTACATGAGATTTTTAGCTGTCTGTCCTGCTGGCTGCAATATCCCTGTCTCAGGCTAGCCAGCAACTAACTTGCAGCCCGTAGGCAGGTGACTGAAATAAAGGAGCGGAGAAAAAGGGAACTTGAAAACTACAAGGATTTCTGGAGCTGTGGTTTTTTTAACCTTGAAGGACACAAGAGTATAACTACTTTCACAGTTAGGGACTTCTTATTTTGACAGATTTCCCTCACATACTTATAAAATACAGTTGATAAGCGGAAGGGGAAAGACTGTTTCATCAGGACATACCTGATGCTNTTTCTGGAGCTGTGTTTTTTTTAACCTTGAAGGACACAAGAGTATAACTACTTTCACAGTTAGGGACTTCTTATTTTGACAGATTTCCCTCACATACTTATAAAATACAGTTGATAAGCGGAAGGGGAAAGACTGTTTCATCAGGACATACCTGATGCTGAAGCTGCTGTGGTGCACATGAGCTTTCCTGGTATCTGCAGTGTCCACTGTACCAGGCCCTGGAAATGACATGCAACTGGGCAACGGCAAGTTCAAGCTAAGGATCAGGTCACACTGCAAAAGAGCATGACGGATTGCTAACTGATTTATTCATTGATTAATGAAATTGCGATGTCTGGGATTTCAAATATCCCTCTAACATTCCCCTATGTGTGTGTGTCCATAGAAGGTGAATTCTTTCCCACCAAGAACATGCCTTCAGGCTCATATTACAATTATAGGTTAATTTTAGTTTGTCATTTTTCTGGGGACGCCTGACATGGTTCCAGTTAAAGTAAATCTTGGTGTGACAAAGGTAAGTACTGCAGATGCTGGAGGGAAGTGGAGAAGGGAGGAACTGGTGCTGTAAAATGAAGCACAGTTCACTGCTAGCACCAGGCAGCTGCAACAATATAGTATTTCTCTACAATTACAAAGAAGATGCATCTCAACCAGCTCATGTCAAAGGAACATCAAAGTTTTCCACTTTCTTAGTTCTGAAGTCTTGCAGAGCTGTGTCTGCCAAATTAGAGTAAATAAAAAAGACACTTGCACAACAGTAACCTCTTTTAGATTGGACCAAGGATTTCTCTTCTTCTCCCTATTAAAAAAAAAAAAAAAAAGAAAAAAGAAAACCATCTCATGTTATTGTAGGAACTCTTGGGAAGCTCATACTTCTTTCTTTCATTTATAGATGTGATGGCGATTAAATTCGTGGCAGGAAACAGTGATGATGCCCACTGTAGAGCTATGTGAGTTACAACAGCTTAGTTTCCCATGTCAGTGCTTTTTCTTTCAATTATCTGAAAACACCCTGTTAATTTTTAATGTGTTCGTACCCTCATTCTGTTACCAAAACAGCTACCTTTTTCCCGTTTCTTATTTCAGGAATAAATTCCACTAAACCTGGCTGCTGTAAACTCATTATACGATTCTATCATTTATTCTGTCCATTAGAGTAACCAGTGTTAGTGCTTTTCCCCCCACTTGAGTCTGTCAAGTACTGTTATTTATGCTCAATGGTATTAATATCTCTGGTTGTATTATGGTTGTGCCCTCAAAATTGCTAAATCTAAACTTGGCAATAGTGACTGCATCAGCTATCAATAATCAAAAAGTCTCATGCAAATTGTAAGTATTAATAAGAGTCAATAATTGCATAAATATAATTAACGTCTTCTGCTTGCTATAAAGAATCATCAGTAGTGCTGATGACTTTAAAAATATCCCCTTTTCAGAACGAGAGATCATGCCTATGTTGTGAACAAGAGAATTAAAGATTTGACAGTATGATTCTGAATGTTTCTTATTTTCAGTTACCCTTGGCAATGGCTCTGCTGTAACCTGGCTATATAATGTTATCTGCTGCCTTGGGGGAGAAGAGGGTTTAAAAGTTGATTTTTCTTTCACTGCTTGATTTCCATGGGTTAATTTCACCAACAAAAGGATTTTCTGTTTTCCTATAGCAAGAAAACCTGTTAGGTAATTTGTGACCATAGAATTAGAGCAATACAGCTAAACTAATATATATGCAATGGCTTCATTATGCATAAGAGCAGGCACTCTTTACTTTGCAGCCCAAAACACACAAAGCACCCATTAGAATGAAGAGGCCTGTGATGTCTCTTCATGTGCAGAGTGTAAAGGTACATGAATGTCCTTGCTTGTTGGCATTTAATTTACCAGTTGCCTCTGTAGTGGAGCCTTGGCAGATTCAGCTTGAATCTGAAAGACAGGCTGTCATACTGAGAGTCTGCTGCCTACTGCTGAAATTGAGAGGCTTGGCAGATATGCAAACAGTAACTGGGTTTGAGTTGTTTTGATTACAAGTTAAACAGAAAGTCATTGGCAGGGCCAATATAAATCTGCTGAGGTTTTTTGGCAAAATCTGTGGAGGTATTTCTATAGGTTCTGCAGAATTCTGTAGCACCTTGATTTCGTATCAAAGTGCCCACCTCTGAACCCATTCTGTGCATAGATGTATCAGAAACACGAGTGAACATGTTTAAGCCGCTGAGAGCTTCCAGATTCAGAAATATAAAGCACATTAACAACATGCTATACCACACCACCTTTGTACAGTTGTTAAATTCTGGAACCTAATGTTTAGTTCAAGTTCAGGTGGATTTTTTGAGAAGTGAAGTAATGTGAGTTATAAACAACTGAAACAGGAGGACAAAATAGATTTTAATGTAAGTTCCAGGTGAATAAATGAAAAAAAAGAGATTGGACCAGGTCCTGAACTCAGCTGCGTTTGTTGAAATGTGGAGATATTTCACCAACGCATTTCTTTATTACATTAATCGAGATTTTCTGAAGTTGCTCCCTTCCTGGAATGCAGTGTTTTAACAGTGGTTTGGATTGGTACTATTCAGTCTGCAACTGGCTTTTTTCTCCCCTTCTTCAGTAACTTTGCCTGAAACACCATATTTGAACAAACATCCAGACCTGATCAAATCCAAATGCTCATCCGAAATTTATTTCCTTGCAGAGTTCATTTGTCTCCCTGCCCAATCTGCAATGCTGAGTTGATAAAAGTAACCCAAACTGACACTGTATGAGAAAAAACAGGAGTCTGTGCACTTTAATTATGTGCACTTTTACAATGCAACCTCTGCTTGATTCCAGCTTAGTGTTTTGAACACTAACACATTCTTTACTAAAATTGCTTTGCAATTTTAAGGCAAAACCACGTTAATTTTGGAGGGAGGGAAAAGAATACATATAATTGTCGCTCCTATTGTTTCTGTCTGGCTGGCTGTAGACAGATTTCTGCAAGGCTGGCTAGCAACAATACATTGATTTACAGAGGCAAGAATATCTCGACAATTGCAAGGGCTAAGACACCTTTATTTGAAAACTGAGAATCTGCAGAATGTGGCAAAGTTCTTGGAAAGAACCCAAATGTATGGAATCTTTTTTTCATCTTTTTCTTTCTCCACTTGTATCTGCTGCTTTTCCTATTACAGCTTTCTAGGCGGAAAAAAAATCCCACCCCTGAATTTGCACATGTTATTATATAGCTCACACTAAATTTTACAAAAACCTAATTTGGACAAATTGATTAGAATATAAACATCGTTATCTAAGCGCTCTTTATTTCCAGATCTGGCAAAGTGAAAAAGCACAGTATTTTCCTGAGAGAAGTGAAGGTTTGTTTTCTTTGGAAATTACTCCACTAATTTTCTCTTTCCCATATTAAACGTCCCTTTCTCTTGAGCAAATGAGATAAAAGTGTTTATATGAATGGACCATATTGCGCTCTGGATAACGTGTAACAGTAGCATTTTAGGAATTTCGATTTCAGATCCAGTTTGGAAAGATGCGCTGTCTTTTTGCCTCCTTTTGCTGCCTTTTACTCTTCCATATACTTCTTTTCAAAAGGATGAATTTAGGAACCTTTAAACAGTATGTTCCCCCAATACTGCAACACGATGCAAATTTTTAGAGAATGCTTACAAATGTCAAATCTCTCTGAAAGTGATATACTTTATTACTGTTCTTTCTTATAATGCAAACATTTCAGTGCATCTCGGATCTTATTTTTCAAAATACACGGGATTTTGATGTATGGACAACAGGAGACTATGTATTTTAGATATAATGCCGTAAGTGCTTAAAAGTTATTTCTGAGCTGATTTAACATGGAAAATCTCCAGGTAGATTAATTTTACAGTCTGCCTTTATGGTTGTAACATTTCAAGATGAGAAAGCTGTGCTTCTGAAATTTAGTTTCGGCAGATTTCATTGGCACCTCCATCTCCATCGTTTATTACCTTAAAGTTGAAATGTAATCTCATTTTTTTTCCTGATTTTTACTTAATTCCTGACTGAAATGGCTGGGGCTGTATCTTTGCGCTCAGGTTCTGTTGCTTCTATTGCTGTCTCATTAGTTACATTCCCAAGGAAAAAAAAAATTGTTACAACAGAGGTACTTAAATAGCTACCCTTAGAAATTACAAGACTCGTGACATTGAATATTTTTGCTGGGACAGGCAGCTATAGAAGGAGGGTAAGCAGATGTCCCCCAAAAGCCTCTTTCCAAATGGCTGAGTTAATTCGTGTTGTGAAGAACGAGCTGCCCCAAACCCAGTTGCTCCGCTGTGGTGAAGGCAGAGCTTGAAACTGTAGTCCTTGCACGGGCAAAACTTCTGACAGAAACATGACTTTTAAGAGAAACATCTATTTCCAGCATTGCCAACAGGGGCTGTGTAGCAGTAAAAGGAGAATGAGGGCTATATGGGAGAAACATGTCTGGTGATGTTTCTGTATGAGTCTTACTATAGATTCGGCAGACATTTCCTAGATGTGCATAGTGAACGTCTATGAACAGCAGTACGCGTTTCGTATTATATACGTTTTTGTATTTCTGAAACATACTCCAGAATGCATCGCAACTCCATATGAAAAGTGGCTTTTATGCATGTTTAAGAATGCTTTATAAATCTCAATACCTCAGCCATTTTGTTGGTAGTTGCTGTTGTTACTTTTTTCTTTGTACCACAGAGATAGTCTGTATTCTGGCCTGATGGCCTGCAAAATTGCTGAAAAGGAGGAATATGTTTTTAGATTTCAGGAGTACAGGTGAGGGAAAAGAAAAGGGAAGCATTTTACATCGGAAATGTGTGTGTGTGGGTTGTGTGTCTTTGTGTGCGTGTACGTGTGTGTGTGTTCATGTTTTGAAATTCACAAACTAACACTTTCAGGCTATGGTCTCAGTTTTTATGACAGAATTACATAGCTAAAAAAATTGGTCTCACTAATATAAATGCTGAGAAACTCTACTATTGTGGTGCCTGCTGTAATAAAGAAATTCTCTGGGAGAGAATGACAGAGATACAAAACACTAAAGAATGATGATTTCCTCACTACCAATACAATTGCATAAATTAGGTGTGCATAAGTTCCCAATGATTTATAGCACTTGAAACTTACAAAAAATGATTACATTTGATGTTTCCTTAGAAAATACAAAAAAAGCTCATGCTTGTTCACAGAGTGGATAAAAGAATCAGGAGCTAAATTCAGATTATAGCAGCTGTTTTGTAGACATCTTTGTATACATTTTATATAAATTATTTTCTGCAAATATTCCTTGAAGACATATTTCATTAGTTGAACTTGCATATATTATTTGTTAATTTGGAAAAAAATAATACCTTTTTAGTTTTTTTCCTCTTGCTCTCCTCGCTGTTGGCCTATTAGTGGAAGTGGCATTTTATTGATTAGATATTTAATAACAATATTCTTTTACATTTGCTCAAATATTTAACTGTTTGCATGGTAACTGGTGTAAAGGTCCTGAAGAATGGTACAATTGAAATGGGAAAATGAAGAAATGTATTGGCTATGACAAGAAGAAGTAATTGCTTTTCCTCAAAGGATCAGATGTGGTATAGTTGTTTGAAAAACAATCTAAACAACATTTTGTTCACCATTGATTTTAAAAGCATTAAAATTAGTTTTTATGCAGCTATACTCATTAAGCTTTTATGTATACTGTGTAGGGTGAACAGTTAAGAAGCAATAAAGCATTCTGTAGTAAAATATACTTTGCCAGTTGTCAGAAGAAATAAAATACATAGATTTGGAATGTTTGTTTCCTGTAGAATATTGTGATATTTGCCATGTTAATTACAATCCAAATAAAGCTATTTTATTTGTGTATCTTAAACAGCCTTGTAGCTGTAGATGACTAATACAACTGTTATTGAAAGTGTTGTGTTTAGAGGCTGTGTGTTCTTACTGATGAGAAACAAGCATCAGCCACATATATCCCAACAATTCTTTCATTTTAAAAGTAAATCTTGTATTAGAAATTAGTGTTCCAAAATCTTATTGAAAGTTTTAACCTCAATAAGCAGAACGAAAGTGCCATTCTATGCAATTATCTTCTGTACTCCCTTTAGTTTCTCATGTTAATATCTGCATTCATACATGATCTAGTTCCTCTAATTTCACTGAAGTAGTTGATTAAAAAAATTCTGGAATACAGGAGCAGACTAGTGCCCAAGGAAAGGAATTATTTGGTTATTACTCATAAGAACATAACCTTTTGTATCACAAAAATGAAGAGAGGAGTACGTGTACAGTACAACATGCCATCAGAGAGAATAATGCATATAAAAATGAATTCCTGTTATTGTGTTCAGGTGTGTTTGTGAATAAAAAATGGAATTTTGAAAAGTCAATTAAAATGCATTTAAATTCTTTAACACCAGAATTCTTTAATGTGAAAAATTTCGCTAGACAGTTTGTCAGTATTGCTGTAAGCACTGTACTGTGATCATAACTAGTTTCTTCCACCTGTGACTGTTAGATGGCTCAGAAATGCATTACGCCTTCCTGTTCCAAAAGAGGAGACTGCTCTTGAAAATGTGGAAGTACTTATAAAGTAAATAAGCTTTAATTAAATATCATTGTCTAGCATTAATCTTTATAGCTCTGTTCCCTATGGAAATAAAAGTGGATATTCAATTTGTTTTGATTATGCATGAATTTTAACAGAAGCATTATTTGTACATTGCTCTGTTCTTCAAGATAGAGACGTATTTGTGTCGGCATAAGCCATTAAGAAGAAGGTTCCTCATTAATGTGAAATAAGAGTGACTCATTTCTGTTGTATATAAACAGACTGACATTTAGAAAAATTAAGCATTATTTTTAAGAATAAACAACAATTTATTTGTGGCTGATGTAAGTTTCTCTTTCAGTCTGCAATCCCAGTCATTTTAGAGATAATTATGAAGTGAAATACAAAGTGTTTCTACTGTTAAATAGGTATTATTTTTGGTACCGGCTGATTTCAAGGAGCTTTGGTCCCACAAATCAAGATCCATTCTTATACTAAACCAGGGTCTGCATAGTGGGTCTGTTTGTACATGCACAAGAGGGATCAGGGGCATGTACTTAAATCTTGCTTTCATAGTATCTTGGAAACAAACTCCAGTCAACAGAGTATCTTCACCCTCATGAAATTTCACTCAGCTTTACCAGCTTGAAGTAAGAGAATTTCGTGACAACCAGGTCAGGAAATTCCACCAAATTCTAGCTCAGTGTTAGGGCACAGGGCCAGGGTGCATCCCACTTCATCGGACTCTTGCAGGCTCATCAAAGGGTCCTCTGCTTTTGGCAAAGGGAAGTTAATTCGCTTTTGGTAAAAATACACCCTCTAGTGCTGAGCTAATGGTGTCCCCTATCGAACTATTGCTGAGGGAGAAACAAGGAGGAAAAGGGTGATCTTTCCAGCTTCTAAATATTGAAGAACAGCTTATGCTCTGGCGTCTAGCAGTGTCATGAGGAAGGCAGTTTTAATGATGAAAAAAGAGGTAGACCATAATCTTTATAATAATGAATTTCTGCATGACATGGTTTGAGAATGTTTGTCCTCAGTGCCGTAAACTTTGGTTTTGGGTGGTTTTTTTGTTTTGGTTTGGTTTGGCTTGGGTTTTTTTGTAGCTGTGCTGTAAGGCTTTGCTACTACACTATGGCTATGCATTTGCAGGAGATGTCAGAGAGTGTTTAAATAATGTGTAATGGCATGTTGCTCTTTCATCACCTTGGGAAGTGGCTCTCCCCTGTGACAGTCATTATATGCTCAGTGCTGAACCTCAGAAAACACTTCTAATCCTGTCTGTTGTGCCCACATAGCTAGGCCAGTGCATACATTCAGCACGGAAGCATTATCCCAATGTACAACACGATGTTTAGTGCTGAAGCCTGAACAAGCTGCACCAATACAGACCCTGGGAAATATCCACCACAGAGGCAGAGCCGTGGGCTGCTCCATCAGGGTAGAGAAGAGCCCCAGGAGTGGAGTTCTCTCCACCAAGGTGGAGACCATAACAATTCCTCTCACAGGCCAGTTTTCTACTCTGCAAACAACGTGGAGGGAGAGGAATCAACAAGAGAAGTAAAACAACAGAGAAAAGGAAGGACACAGCAGAACATGTTTTTTAAGGAGGAAACAGAGAAGCACCATTCCTCTCATTCTTTCACACATAAATTCCATTACGGTTATAGGAAAAGAATAGGAGCTGCAAGACAGAATGCTTTCAGATGGCTGTTCATGCCATCACACTGTGTGTGATCAAGATCCTAGACTTCACGTACAGTCAACAGAAAGGTGTAGGGGTTTAATGCTGGTGTTTTGTATTATACTTCAGAAGCTCTACGGACTATGTAGGAATCCTTGACACTGACAGAATCTGGACAACAGTGGAAGTGGTGTCTTACTGGGTAAGCATTCAGTAACTACATTCCCCTGATAGTCTCTCTCTCTTTCAGTTAATGGAAGGTAGAAAGCTGGTGTTGGGGATGTTGGCTGTGTAGTGACTAGGCTGGGAGTATCACAGGCACAGGGTGCAAGTGCTCTCCACAGGTGTGGGAAGAAATTCAGTAGTTATTTTCAGAAGCTGGGGAGACCAAATCTAAAATTTCACCTGCATATCCCAGGCTATATAGCTTCCCTGGATTAATTCTTTCTTCAAATCTGGCAGCTGTGGTTGGATAAGACACATATAATCTGTTTCAACTATCCAGTAACACTTTTACTAATCATAGTGAGAGAGAATCCACCTTAAACCTCACTGAGCTGTTTCAATGCTGTTAAAACTGTGCATCTGATTTATAGCTCTACTCTTTAGCTATTGATTTTTGCAATCTTTTTTTTCTACTGAATGAAGATTCCCCTAGAATTAAGTTCCTGTTATCACTGAAGACATGCCTAAACCATAATCAAGTTATCTCTTGCATGTCTCTAAAATAAGCAGAGTTATTTATGTCTCTCACTCTAAGTCCTTTTCTCCAATCCCTTAGTTGCTCCAAAGCGGGACTGGTCCCAGTGCTATTAAAAACACATGTAACTTTTCTACTTCTACTCTGTATTCCCTTGTTTATTCGTCTAAGGACCAAGCTAGTCCTTTTAGCTACAATGTCACACATTAAGCTCATGAGCAGCAGATGAAAAGGATTAATGGATCTAGGAGTCAATTTTTAAAAGTTTACACCAGGGTGAATGCTATTATAAAAGCCTTTAATGAGAATGAATCTGTGCAAATATCACTGACGGCACCTCTTCAGCATTTGTTTTACAGTAGAGATGGTTGCACATTAAATGTCTTTTGGCAAGGGACTTAAGGATTCTGCTGGGAGCAATATAACATCTACCTTTTGGTACTCTATTCCTTGAGAGACTGTATTGTTTCCTACTTGAGTAAATCTATCAAAGCCTGTCCTTGCTCTGGAAATGTGTTATTTTGTTAACACTCATTTTCAATCTTTCTAAACTTGCCAGTAAAATATATTTCAATGGGCTTGTTCAATGTGGTATGAACACAGACAAGAGGATAGTTAGCTATGGCTGGGAAAAAAGAGTACAAACGGAAGTTGAAAGTTGCACTGAAAATGTTCTGATCTGAAGCTCAAAATATTGATTATTTGCCATAATTTCTTCTCTAAATTGTAACCAACTGGTTCTATTACAGATGCTACTTCCCAATGTAAGTGAAACTCTCTGAGGTGCAGTGATATCTCAGTGAAAGTATATGGAGGAGGGGTTGAAAGAAACATAGTTGAGAGGATGTGGCAAGAGGAAATGATGAAAGACCATAATAACATAGCAGGAAACAGCAGAACATGTGGCAAACATACTGAGGACTGCATGCATTTTATGTGTCAAATTACCTCCAAAGAGGTTCTTTGGAATTTAAAGTATAGTAAGAAAGTATATCGCAAAGCTCACAGGACCTAATTATGTGGGACAAATTAGTCTGCAAGACCTTTGTAATCTGTCTAAAGATGCGGGTGTAGTAGTAAGTTAACGAGCAGGTTATTATGAGTAAGTGTCTGAAATTCTAGTTGTGCCACATGTGAAAGAGCTTATGTGCAATAAACGGAAAACTGTTGGAGGTTTTAATGCATACCCAAAACAGCATAGTGACATAAGTAAGATAAGACAAGAGCAAAGAGCTCACAGTGGTTCATTTGGGCAAAATGGGCTCAAATGTCTCTGAAGACTGATAACAAGCACAATAAAGCTATAGTTTGAGAAAGAATAATCAACAAATTCAATATCATCGTAATCAAACATATTTTCCATGGCTTAGGTGACTCATCTACTACCCCTAAATACCTCAAGATATTTAAAAGACCACAGCATAATTAAGATGTAAGAGCGGTTAAAACAGACACCATACCTGCAAAAGTAGCCTTCAGCTGGGAATCAAAATTGGATGTTAAGCAAATTAGGCAGCAAAATCAGATGATAAGCAAAAGCAATGGCTTGTAATTTGTAAGAAATTTCAAATGAATGGGGATAAAGATGTCTGTGAGATAGACTTAGCAGGGACTCTCACAACACTGTCTTGCTATCAAGAAATGTGGAAGAGAGAGAAAACCTGTAATATGGTTAACGTGGTTTTTCGTGCAAGAGCAGAAAAAAGAGCTGTGGGTTCATGGTTGCGTCACAGAGCCACAGTCAAGGGTCTGCAGCCATCGCACAGAACCTGGGATGGACACAATGCTGTCCACATCACGAGTTTGTACTTACTGTCTTAGGAGATAATTGTGAAAGGGGTAACGTGGGTTGTATGTACTGTTTGCTGTCCTTGAGTGGCTGGTTCCTATTGATAGCAGTAGATTACAACCCATGTTAATTTCTCAGCTAGTTCAAGTAGTAGGACTCTGTGTAATCCAACCACTCTGTGGATCATCATTTTTCATTGTTTATTTAGCCCAAGCTAGCTTAAAGCAGATACTGTTCTGGTTTTGCCACTTAAGCACAGTAGGGTACTGTATTGCAAGGGAATAGCAAAAGTCTATCTCATGGTACTATATATAGGTACATGGGTGAGGGAATCAGGGAGATCATAGAATCATAGAATTATAGAATGGTAGGGGTTGGAAGGGACCTCTAGAGATCATCTAGTCCAACC
>VZSC01000662.1:65157-78960 GCA_013398225.1 Steatornis caripensis
CTCTGTCCCTTCATCCAAGTCGTTGATGAATATGTTGAACAGGACTGGACCCAGCACTGACCCCTGGGGAACACCGCTGGTCACAGGCCTCCAACTAGGTTCTGCAATGATGATGAGATGATGGAACGGTTGTAAAAATGTTCCAGTTAAGTATATCACAGGGTACATATTAGGACATCTGATTCTTACCTCAAGCTGAAAAAGTGTTAATAGCAAACTTTGAATCACTAGACCTTAGACCAGTGATCAAGCCAATCTTCTGCATGGAGCATTTAGTGTGTTTGAAGTTATCTTTAATTGTACAGACAGTGATAGACAGTTGAAAAATTCTGTTCTCATTGTGTCTGTATTTTTCTTCTTTTCCACTACCTATTTTTACTGTTTCTTTTAGTTCATGCATCTGGAGATGTGACTGAAATGTTATCCTTCAGTAACTCCAAGAAATTTTTATCTGCTGGGTCAAGATGTTTAGCCATCTTGATCTAAGACATAAATAGTTTGTAATTCAGCCTGTCACACGGTTACATCTCCAGAAAAGCTCAGACAGCATCCTCTTTGAAGAAAAACTTTCAAAAAAATACAGGGACTAATCCCCAGCATTAGTCCCTGTCTGGCTGGAAGCATGGTAGTGAATACAGCCCTTTTTATAATTAAGGCAATTTCCTCTTGAACAACAAATTATATGTTTGTGTGAAGCAATGCTGTCCAAAGAAGAGGATATATCTTGAGAGGTGGACTGTGATACATTTTTTGCCTGTAGTTTTTCTTTGTTTTAAATATACGGTTGGTCATAATTGCCTTAGAAATCATTTGTACGGTGTGTAACGATGTTCCACTGGTTCAGAAAAATGAGAACAAAATGGTTTTTGTTCAAACAAACAAAGTGTTAATCCTTATTCTAGCTTTTGATCCTCCTCAGTGATTGCACTTTGGTCCATTGCCACGGAACTGCCTGTCAGCTGGGGAGGCATCATTTTAAGCTTTTGTATCTGGTTTTAAAATTAATGTTTATAGGGAGTGTACTTGCACTCAAAATGTAAGTAGGAGTTTTACCAGAGCTCTTAAACCTCTTATAGCGTCAACGTAACTGTGCATAGTGCACCTGTAGTTATAGGTATCAGCCTTTCTGTTGTGAGGTCTTCTACTGAAGAGAAATTTGATTGGTTTGAATAAGATAGACAGCAAGTATTTCTGCATTGTCATATTATCTCTGAAATTCTAAAGTGTAGCTAAAATACTTGAATGTTTTTATCATGTGGGAACATACAAATGTATATATATTAAGTTACTTGTCTTTTCTTTCATTTCTAAAAGTGGCATTTGATTGGGTGACAATCTGGAAAGATATTACGTGTTGAATTTTTTGATGTTAACATAAAAAATACGAATTGTGTGGGATAAAAAAAGATGCATTCGCTGGGTTTGTGAAGCTCTACACAGCAGGATTTCCAAAAAGTCTGATAACTGTATGAATGTACCAACCCACATGTACTTCAGGAAATTTCACAAGAAATTTAGTAAATAAAAATGGAAGCAGGTTTTATGAGTGAATATTGAGAATGATGCTCTCTTGTGTAGAGAGCACTAGTGCATGTGAAACCCTATGTGCTTTTTACATAATATGCCTCTCTAGTTAACATATAACATAAAGTGTCACAGATCTTTTAAAGCTTGATTCACTCTGAAAGAAACACAGCCATCTGTAGTGTGAAAGTTTATGACTCAATTGTCCACACCTTACAAAGTGATTCAGCAAAGACATATCTGGGCCGTGGAAACTTTTCCTTCCCTTATTCCGTTAGTACTTGCTTTGAAAGAATATAAAGATCTTAGAGATGCGGTATGCATTTTAACTCTCGCATAGTAAACCAGTGTGCAGATTTAAGCATGTGCTTTTAATTGTTATTATTATTTTTGCTTCACAAGGCTATTTGCTGCTTCTGAGTCATATTTCGAATTTTCAAAAGTGGATTAATAAAATGTGAAAAATGGCAAGTCATTTTCAAAATGATGGGCGTATGGATAGATTAGATTAGACAGAAATCTGGACAGACCGTTGGAGAAATGTTGTTAGACAAAATGGAACTTCTGTAATTACTTCTAGTCCAGTTGTGACCCATTTTGTAGAGGTTATACAGTGCTATTTTTTAGCTTTCTTCTCCTTACAAATGCAAACACACTATGTAGAGACTTTATTATTATCTCATCCTCGTGCCCTCTCACAAACTGTGAGCTAGCATCCAAAATCATTCAGTTTGGTATGATGGATAACATTCTCTTTCTTTCTTTTACTTTCTCTCTCTGTATATATAAAATGCATAACTTCCCTTTGGTGATAGGCCAGCCTAACTCAGCTTTACTCTGTATTTGTTGCAGGCAAACAGCATTCATGTGAATAGGTCCAATAGACCAGCTGATACACAATAACTGCAAGGACTCCATTCACCCTCTTTATTTAATGTTCTCACTAAGCTTGACTGTGTGAAGAGTTTCCCTTCAGGACTCCCTGCATTTTTTCCTTCTTCCTGTTTCTTTTTTTGATTGGGGTGGATCCACATCTGACATTGTGAGCATCTGAGCTTCAGAAACTTTAAGTCCCACTTCAAGTCTTACTGAGTTCTAACACTTCCTGACAGATTGGGGCAACCCTGATATATACCCTCTGGAGAACTGGTAAGTCTTTTTGCCCTTCCTGATAGCTGCCAAGTAGAAGGAGCTGAATGCACATCTAGCCTCACTTTGGAAATCACCTTGCTTCAGGAACATGCTATTTCTCTCATTTGATATTAAATCTTTGCCAGAATCCAACAGTTTCAGATGAGCCAATTTTCTGAGATAGAAGAGCAAGAAAAAGTCAAAGGTATCCCTCTTTTTTTTTTTTTTTTGGTTTTTTTTAATCTTGGCATTCTGTTCATGGAGAGATCTTTGTTGCCAACATGTCTGCTGCTTCACCATCTCTCACCCTTCAGGTTTCTTAAAATAGCTAAGAACACAGAGTTTCTAAGCCCGAAAAACACACTGACTGGGAAAAAGGGGCTGTATGAAGTTAGAAATTATATATTTATACTGTAAGCCCTGCAGCCTGGCTTCCTGCCCACGTTTGGGCATCTGTGCTGTCTCTGGATACCTCAACTGACACATGCATACCAGATCCAAAGAGGAAGAAATCAAGGGCACTGCTGGTTCAACGCTGAGCCCATGAACACAGTGCGGTATCTTTGAGAGGTGGATTTTGCCACCATTAGAGTCTATTCATTATCACAAGCCTCTGGAGGGTAGGATTCGGTCTTATTATCTGAAATTAAAACTTCTTTCATAATACATGCTGTCACTTCAAGCAGAATTCATTCATTCCTTTCATTCTCTCACTGTAGATAGTCTGGAGTATGTTTTGAGGTGAGCGCATCTCGAAGTACTAATCTAAAGGAAGACATGCAGGGCATGGCAAAAGACAGAAGATTTGATGTGTTAAATTGTCATCTAAGTTAAAGTATCGAGAGTTAGTACTGAACTCACGGAAACAGAAACAAAAGTTTCAGAAGGGAGCATAGCAATTCCTCAGGTTGAGGCACAGAAAGCAAATTCTCTTCTGAAGGAAGGGGATGGGTTTTGAGAAGGAAAAATTCAAACTGGAAGAAAGAATGCTGGCATACAAATGAAGAGGAAAGATAGAAGGAGAAATTCTTGATACATATGATAAGCTTCAGAAAAACATAAGGGTAACTTAAATCGGGATCCAAGATACATGCTATTTCATTTCTCTGAACTAATTCTGTCTTTCCGCTTTGAAATTATCATAGATTTCACAAAGGATTTTATTTATGGTCAACAGAGATCAATATTCAGCTACAAGCAAAGAGTTTTTCCCAGATGGAGGAGTATGACTAACCCTCTTGATTGCCCTAACAGACAGTCCCGAAGCCCCCAAAGACAAATGACATTCTGTGCCAAAAAGATTTCTAATAGTACTGCTTGCCCTTCGCTCATCCCTTACTACCTGGAAACACTTGGAAAACAAGGATTTTGGACTTCATAGGGTTTGTGCAACACAGAACTGTAAAAACGTAAAGACTGTCAGCTCCAGAGATATTTTCATCCTCTCTGCAGGATTCAAGGGTACGCAAAGAGAAGTTAGCAGATTTATGATGCCGAGTTAGGAACCAGTTCTGCACTGGCTGAAGAGCTTGTTGAACTTGTACAATGCACAGGGTACAGGCTGGGTGAGTTGTGCCNTATTTTTATCCTCTCTGCAGGATTCAAGGGTACGCAAAGAGAAGTTAGCAGATTTATGATGCCGAGTTAGGAACCAGTTCTGCACTGGCTGAAGAGCTTGTTGAACTTGTACAATGCACAGGGTACAGGCTGGGTGAGTTGTGCCATCTGCTTAGAAAGAAAAGGGAGAATTATAACAGCTGTTTGTTGAGTCAGATACTCATCCCTGATTGTTTGTGCCACAGCGGCAGATTACTGCCAAAGAAATGCATCCCCTGTTGCTTAATAGACCTGACCTGGATGTTATAAAGTTACACCTGCTGGAAACAAGTCTTATGATGTACTGCTCATAAAATGCCAGTGATTCTACTAGAGAAATGTCCAGAAATCAGCATGTTGAGTTCATCCTTGTTTCTCTTTGTAGTTTGTAGCGATATACCAGGAGGCAGCAGGGATATAACCCAGCTAATTCTACAAGGTGATTAGGGCCTGAGCATGATGCTCCATATTACATTCAGGTTTTCCCTGAGTATGCTCAGTTTTGTTGGGTATGACATACTGCATTTGAGTCATATTCTGCATGAGTCATATGTTGAAGTGTGAAAACAATGCTGTGTCGCTGCCATTGTTACCCGTTGCTCAGCTGCTGCTGTACCACATAGCTCAAGCCAATTGAGCTCACCTTCCCAGTCCGAGCCAGCTCTCATCAGCTGCCTGAGCCCTTTAAACATGATCCAAGGTGTTGCCCAACATATAGCTAACATGAATTCCATACATGTTTGGGTTTGGGTGTTCTGAAAGTACTGTAAAGTGTCTGGAAACATGTAGATATCTTTACATTTATCTTAGAAAGGAAAATAATGTAAGTAGTCTTTTATAATACACACCTCTGTAGCACTAGGTAGATTTGTTTGTCTTCCTCATACACTCGACATTGGAAGACTACAACACTGTTGTGTGCTTTGTGGGTTGCTTAAAGATCGGGTGAACAAAGAATGGTTCACACCTTCGAAGTCTGAGAAACTCTGATACACTCATACCCTGGAGGTCATTAGTCAAACATAAAGCATCCATTGTGGTCTAACTGAGGCGAGTTTTTTTTCCACTGATGACAAAATAGACCTTCAGTTAGTAGGTGAGTGTCAAGAAGTTGCCCAATATACTTTGGCTGCAGCCATCAAGATGTTCCCTGATGTGGCTGTGGTCATCACATAGGGCTCATAGTTATTTGTGACATAGAAATTTTGTTCCAGTTAGGTGGTAATTAATGCTTCTGGATTAAATCTATTTAATAAAGAATGCAAAGCAGATAACAGTTATATTATAACTGTCATTTGTAAGTGTCCAGTGATCCTCCAGCATTGTGTAATTCATGGAGCTGAAAGAAATGATTTGCCTAAAAAATTATTATTGCTCATTCTGCCTGCAGAACCCCTTAATTCCCGTTACACATGTCAGCATATTATGACTGGGAGCTGTCAAATTCTAATGACTAAAATTTCATTTTTCTGTCTTTTCATGCTGTGTTTAAGAACTATAGGTTGGGAATAATTCCCTAGCTAAATTTCCTCAAATGGTAAACTCAGCCATTTGTGCTGTCTCTCTCTGTGTTTCTTTCTAAATTTGTATTTACATTAGTGCCTTTCTCTTTCCTTATGTTTCTCTAAGAGAAAAAAAAAGTATTTTCTTCCCAGAACCACTGTCCACTTTAAAGAACATAATCTGAGTTGACAGCAGACAGATTTGATGCAAAAGTATTTTTTATCCACTGATTTGATCAAAACATGGATTATTTAAAAGAAGGAGGAGGAAGAGGCAAGGTTAGTAGGAAACAAAATGCACAAAAAACTCTTACCATTTCATGTGGTTAAATAACCTTGACACTGGAAAATATTTTTGTCATCCTCCTTGAAACAGGAATTTGTTGACACAATGTTCAATAATAGAGACACAGGACTAATGTTAACATACTGCAAATACTGCACCAAATAGTATCTATTGATCCACCTGTTATTATGCTTGTTACTGAAATGCTGTATGTAAAGCAAAGGAAACCAGTTTCCAATTTAAGTCATTAATAGATTGGTTCTGAAATTTATGTTACACATGTCCAACAAATCAAGAATAAAAGCATGGGAAAGGCTGTGTAGTCCGTATTGAATTACTCATTCTTTCCGCAGTAAAAGCCTTTAGCTAGAGATTGACCAAAGAATTTTAAATATCTCATTATATATATGTCATTGTTCAAAGTGTCCCTAAATGGGATTAAACAATAGTCACTCAAGAGTTTCCTGCAATGCCTGTTCCCCCTACTTGCCCCCCTTCCCCTCCTCACCTTGACTTAAATTAAGGCTAATTATATGTTTTCAGTGTAAGGTAAAAGAAGGATTTTCCTTGAATGACTTTCCAACATTTTAAAATCTAATTCATTAGGAGTACTTCTATCAAATGATTACTTATTTCATCTCATTGTCTTAGAGGATTTAACTCTAAACCACACATGTTTGAAATGGACTTAATGACCATGTTATAAACTGAAACCAACTGAAGCAGTATTCACCTACAGATTTCTGTTTATGCTCAGAATTAAAAATAAAGCTAGGACTATTTTTCAGAGAGTAATAGATTTTTTTTAACTACTGGTTTTCCTCCTTTGTCTACTAGTTTCTCTTGGTTGCTGATTCTTCAGTAAAAGGTAGGAGATAGATAGCCTCACGGGCTGCAGGGGAGAGGGAGGAAAGGGAACAGCAGAGGGAACAGTGGCGAGAGGCTATTTTTGGATAAATGACTACTTTTGAGTACCAACTCAATGACACTACGATTTTTTAAAGAAAAACCTTATTTAAAAAAACATGATCTTTTCCTAATCCTATGCAAAAAATATTTCCACAACCATAGGCATAGTAACACTAAGTATCTTCATAAGGAGGGAGGAAGCAAATAGTTTTGGTTTCTCACCAAAAAAAAAAAAAGTTGGGATAATTAAGGTAGCGAACATATTGCGCTGCTATATTGGTTCAGTCACCTGATCTGTCTCTCCGATCACTATTTGTACGATATACATGGTTTTGACGGGCTTGTGATAGACTGCTGTCTGAAATTCTTTAATCTGGGTCTCCTGTTTGGCAGTGCAGCAGACTTTGCTATTTTGGGTTTTTGAAACGGAGCCATAGTCTGGAAGGATAAGAGATAGCTGTGACTCTGTACTGACTCATCAGTATGAACGAAAGCCAGGTAAACTTAAAACCAACAATGATCCTGTTTGTGCTGCCACTTGTGCAGATGTGCAGCAGAAGTAATCCCACTGAAATCTGTGGCGTTACACCTGTGTGCATGCCTGGAGAGACCTGAGAATCAGGCCCAAATAGTTTCAGTTCAAGGATATAATAAGAACAAAATAATCATTTAAGCCTGCAGGAGATATTTGGGGAAATACCACCTTTTTGAGGCTTAGTTTCAGGAGGTGAAGATGCTGAAGTCATTCTCTGAGGACAGTCTGTGCTGTTGCGTCACGGAATGGCTTTATCACAGGAAGGTAGATGCTGCTGAGTCTGTCTTTGGCCTGTGTAGAAGGAGAGAAATTCATTAGCCTCATGACTCTAGTCTCCCTATGACAAGAAGAAAAACTTTGCCCTCTGCTCCCAGATCACAAATGATAGCGAGGAAGACTGGTTTTATTAAACTTGAAAAAAAAAAATCTTCCGATTTTGTATGAGGAATAAGGATGTGAAGAGCAGTTCAAATACAAAATACAACCACTTAATGTATTCAAACCTATATTTTACCCTAGCTATTTAAATTCTGACTTTGTGATGAGCGTGGATTTCTACTTAGTGACCCTGTCTGTACGGGCTGTGTGTAAATCTCCAGGGCACAGACAGGGCTGAAATATGGGAGTGCAAAAAGGGGGATGCCTCAGGGCAGAAGGGCCTTGACCCTGTGGCCTTTCTAGCTGGGTCTGTAGACATTTCCTCAAAACTTTTTTTTTCCATGTCACGTAAGAATGAAAACTGACTAGTTGGCTTCCTATGCTTGGGTTTGGAGAGGTGTATTGCTGAAGGTACGTAGCATTTAGGAGGTGGGAGCTGCCAGTTCCCTGTTGCTTTCATTTGCAGGTCTTTCCTCTGTACTGCATGTTTTTTTCATCGAGAGCATTTCAAGAGTATTTTAATACCTTAACTTTGCTAGGAATTTTTTTTAGGAGATGAAGAATGAATCTACAGCTAAAAGGGTAAGTGGAGTCTGCAAAGGTTATGACAACATGCTATCAACAAGAAAGATCTCTGGATCAGTCTGTACATGAAAATTAACTAAATACTGTTTTCTTTACTTTGGTTTGAGTCTGTGAGTCATGGTTATCTCCCGCTTGTGTGCACAAGGTGTGTAAAGAACCTTTCTTCTTTTAAGGGGCAGGCTGTAACCGAAATCCTTGGGGCAGATCTTTTTCTTCAGCGCTTACACTGGATCAGTTTCTGATGTTCAGCTGGGGGTGCGGCAACTTGAACATTGTTTCGATGGCAAAATCCATTAATGACATTACCCAGTCCTGCTCTGTAGGTTGCTGTATTCTAGGTTGAACAAGACCAATTCTGAAGATGCCCTGTGAAGTGACTCTTTGGCATAGCCTGTCTTTGATCCGTGTTTGCCACCAAACAAAAGAACATATTGTCAAGGCCTGCTTCTTGCTCCCTTCAGAGAAGCCTGTAAGCAATCAAATTAAGCTTTCTTCCTGCCCCTCTCTCTTTAATAGAAAACCAGAAAATTTGTCACAGGATTTTTCTGTTGTTACCAAACAAAAATGCAAGACTTTCAAAGGCTGTTCCTATAAGACTGGGTTATTCAATACTCCTTCACTCCTATAGACTTAATGGGATTTCCTTCACAAGGTATTAGATCCCAAACCAGATTACACAGATTATTAAAACAAAAACAATGAGGGAAAAAAGCCCACACAGATTTTGTACTGTATATCCCCCAAATCAACTGTGAAAAAAAATGCTGATTTTGTTTTGTAAGGAGACACAATTTGCTAGCTGTGAATGTGTAGGGCAACTGCCTTGTGTTTCTGAAAGTGCCTGAAAAAATGGAAAGATTCACAGAGTTTGCAACGAATGTTTCTCAAAATTTGCATGAAAGTGTATAATTTGCCTCTTGTTAATCGTTATTTTCCTTCTTAAAATATTTCAGTCAAGTAACAGCAATGATAGTATGACGTGGATTAGCTTTACATACTTGTTTACATTTAGTATTTATATTGCTGTCAAGCATAGCAGCTCTGCTCAGGGACCGATCTCTATTCACTGCCTCCAGTGCAAATTGCTGAGTGCTTTTGTCCTCATCTGGTTCTTGTAGCAGAGCCACTGTCATGCTTGGGGTTCTCTGCTGAACAGGAGCACAGAGGATCATCATCTTGCAGCTCAGGTCTGGGACTCCTTACCGTAAAGACTTTATAGGAGCTGGTACTCAAAGGCTGCAGTGCAGCAAAGATTTGCATGTGGTCTGACCATCCCGTCTGAGTTCAAGCCAATCTTTGCAGGATTAAGATCCTGAAATTCAAGTGACTAACTCATGCAGCATGAATGGCAAATAATCTATATAACCAGTCTGTGAACAACATGAAGGCTGAAAGCTCTCGCTCCTAGCCCGTGAGTGAACAAACAAACGTGGAAGAAGATTGGCTTCAGTTCACAAAGAAAGATTCACTTTGGGGGTGGTTTCACCTCCTGAAACAAAACAGGGGTGAGAGATGACGGGGTGGTGATGAGGGCGAGGAGAAACAAATTCCTAGTAAATAGTTTTCATTTGCTCAAATACTTCTTTGATGCCAGGGTGTAATTTAACTGCGTGGTGAAGTCATAGAGAGGCTGTGCTAAAGAAGAAGACGTGCATATGAGCTCCAAGAACAGTAAGTAAATCTGTGAAAAAATCGTAGCCCTAACGCAAGATTTATAGGAGCTTATTTCCAAGTAGATAATAGTGTACAAATTCCTCAGGACCAAAGATGAGTTAAAGGAAGATGTCATGCAGGAGCTGACTGCAGAAAATGACCCATCAGTTGCTAGCCCACGTGACAGACCCAGAGGCAGCTCCAGAGCCATTAACACAACTGCCTGGGGAGTTTGACGAGGAAAAAGATTCTGACACTGGAATAATATCTGCCAACACTTGGCATCTGTGTCCCGCGATGGCCAACCATCCTCAGTGGGTACTGACTCCACTGCTAGAAAAAGGAGGAAAAGGAGAGCTGTAGCAGAGGATTTTCTTTTCTCATATGAACTGGTGATTTTTATAGTAATTTAGAATCAGGACCTGGAAATGCAAATCATTTTGGCTATACATATTTGCAACTTGTATTTACAAAAAAAAGGCAAATATCAAAAATATGTATTTGAAATATAATTCAGGGGCATTTGATTTTACAGGTATAACACAGTGAGTGACAATAATCAACAAAATGGTATTTTTTGCAGGCCTCAGGCTTCACAGAGCATGCGTGACCTGACCCTGTGATAGCACTTGTTGATAATTTCTAGGGTGAAAATTAGTCTTTTTTAAGCAAAGTATTTGGTTTTCATTCACATTTTTCCTGTTTGCAGTCAGATCGATAATATGAACATTAGACAAAACGTAGTAGTAGTAAGTAAGAACTAAATCTGGCAGTTCCTATGCAGACATCACCGGTATTTGAGAAACAGGCAGGAATAGAAACAATTTTCATTTTGAGAAGTGGCATTTCAGCAGAGATACTGCAAACGGCTGAAGCTTGGACACTGCCCAATGTTCTGTAATGCTTCACTTACTTACAAGGAATACACCAAACCCCTTGGAAATCTTATCACCTGACAGCTTGAAAATTGAAAACTTTGTTTTTTGAGTATGTTGGCTATATGAAATCTTGGCCCAGCACTTAATTCCAATGTCAACAGTTTTCTAGGTAGTTTTTCTACTGCTACTGAATCAGGCCCTATGAACTCCCCGGCGGGCAGGACCGGGTGCTTGTGCCTGTTGTTTCTGGTGCCCGGGTGAAAGACTGGTCTAGCAGGTACAGCCCCTACAGGCTTATTGATGAGCATGTACTTTCATAGGTTGTTGTGCTAGTATTGTTTGTGAAAAACAGCAAAAGTGCCATAAATATCCTTGAGCTAATCCGCAGTTTTTATCTGAACTCATACACGAATGCCTCTGCAGCAGCACCACTTGTCCAGCTCTCATCATCCCAGCAGGATACAGTCTGAAGAAAGGGAACGTGTAGTATTCATCCTCACTTCAGCCAGTGTCCTCTTCACACCTTACGTTTTGAAAATGACCCCCCTCCTCCACTTCCAAACCATTTGTCTTATTTGTTGCTCTTGTGACGCTGAAAGAGCTCCCTGCTTGTCGTGGCTGCAATTATCATTATGACTGAACCACCGGTACTGGAAGTAAGAGTCTGACCCTTGAGAATAGAAGGCTATAGCCTCTAGCATGTTGTTCCAGTCCACTGGCGTCTTAACGAGACAGCTTTAGTTTTAGCATAAAATCCATATTCCTAACCTTATGGAGGAGAGAGGCTGGTTCTGTTTTCTTTTTTCTTCTACCAAAAACAAGCAGCCTGGCACAAAGTTCATGAGATTAAAGAATGTTTTCCCGTCGGCTTTTTGCCTCTGCATCTGTGTCATTTACCTGCACACTGCAAAGGGTGCGGTTCACTCTGTAACAGCAAGAGGTAGTGAGAGAATAACCCTACCCTGAGAATAAACTGAATAATTTATTATTTAAATGAGATTTTGTGAGGTAAAATGATGAATCCAGTACAGCCCCCTTCTGAGTTTTAAACATTGTTTCTTTGAAGGCATAAATTTTCTTTGCAAAGGTTTCTCGATCTACCGTAGATGGTGTTCCGACTTACGCTACATGGTGACAAAACCTAAAGAGAGTCAGATGTGTGCTCTACATTACTTGAGAATTTAAGTTAAATCTGTAATTTTTCCCCCTGCATTTCCACAGAGAAATTAGCTATTCTATTCACTGCATAAATTTTCAGGTTTTGCTAGCACGACACTCAGGGTGTTGAATTTTTTATGACAAAAATGCTGTAATAATTGTTGAACAGATGTAAGTGTTGGAGAGTGGGCTCTGGCAGACCTCATGAAACCTCTATTAGCAATTTAACCCTGTCGTTACTTGAATGAAATGGAAGTGGAAAAGGATGGAGTTTTGAACTGTTACATTCAGACATGCACGAGGGGTTCCCAGGTGGGGGTAAATGACCTTTAATTAGACATATTCCTAATGAAAGCAGAGATAAAAAAAAAGTTTTAATGAGCACTAACTCCATACTACAGCACTACTAGGACTTTTGGCTCTAATGTGTGAAGCTGAGAATATTTTGGATGGAGATATCTCAGTCCAGTGATCTGTGCTGTTTGAAATGTTCATAGAACCTAACCCTCCACGTTTAGGTCAGTCTCTGTAATATTCCTCCCCTTCACTGCAGTTGAATTAGCAAATGATGACAAGACAAAAACTTTATGTCCAAGAAACCAGAGGAGCTTTGGATTTTCCACACTTGCCACATTAAATAAATGGCTTTTGAAGCCTGCAAAGCAACATTTAGCAGTTACACCTCAAAAAAAAAAAAGGCAAAAAAAAAAGAGCAGCATTTATGGAAACACCCTTGATTTGCTGCCTAAAAGAGAGATGTCGTTAGGGACTACCCAGGAACTTTGTTGCAGATACTTCTGAATCAAAGAAGGGAGTTAAAGAAAGTGGCAGCCCGTCAGCACTGTTGTCACAGGGCAGGGCATGTGGCTACTCCAGAGTAACTGAAGGAACTGCCTGTGGTACCTACGCTACAGATAGATGACTTCAAAAGAAGGCGGGTTTTGTAGCTTTGTACCTGAAGCAGAGATTTTCTGTATGTCTGTGTAGAAATACAGACACAGGCTCATACAGGCATCCAGATAAACACACCCAGTCCTAAAAATATGTTCGAGTTTAAAACTAATATTGGTAAAGAAACCTTATCTTGAAATAATAATGTACTCGATAAAGACTGTAACTAGTAAACTATTACTATTACTAGTAAACTATTACTTAAACTATTAACAATTGCAAATTGTCTGTGTGCTTTGTGGGGAGAGCCAGACATACATACAACTGTACCACACATGGGCAACATGAAAGTCTAGGATTGTTTTGAAATATTTTGTTACATGCACGCATTCTGAATTTTTCAAGTTAGCAGATAGGTTTGGTATGGTGAATCTCACTTTGCTATTGCAATTCCACTTAAGAAAGGAGCTTAAAAAAAGAAATAATATCTTAGAATCTGGAACAGAGGTAAAGATGCAGAACCATATCCTGATTGATGTTATCTAGGAATCTCATGAAGTTCAACAAGGGCAAGTGTAGGGTCTTGCACCTGGGGAGGAACAACCCCATGTGCCAGTACAGGCTGGGGGTTGACTTGCTGGAGAGCAGCCCTGCAGAGAAGGACCTGGGAGTGCTGGTGGACAACAGGCTCACCATGAGCCAGCAGTGTGCCCTGGCGGCCAGGAAGGCCAATGGCATCCTGGGGTGCATTAAGAAGAGTGTGGCCAGCAGGTCGAG
>VZSC01000662.1:79442-111682 GCA_013398225.1 Steatornis caripensis
GCATTCCTGTGCAACCTGCTCTAGGCTAACCTGCTTTAGCAGGGGGGTTGGACTAGATGACCTCTAGAGGTCCCTTCCAACCCCTACCATTCTATGATTCTATGATTCTATGATTCTGTGATTCTATGGTCTCTCTCAGGGATTAGGTTACTTTTCTCATTTTTAGCTTGAGTGTACGAAAGACTAAAACTTGTTTGGGGTTTTTGTGTGTGTTAGTATATATAAAATCTATGCGTGTACCTGCTCCATCTGCTTTTGTTTTATATCCCCCTGTGGTGTTTAGTGAGGCACGGGGAACTTTAGTGCAGTGGTTCAGAAGTTTTGTGGATAAAAACAGGCAAGTCATATTCTAGCTCTAATTTATGGCACACACGATAGTGTGCATCTATAGGGCAAGTTACTAAAAAAATAAAAAGATACGTAAATTTGTCCAAATTTGTTTATGTATGAGATGTGCTAACTGCACTTCTTGAAATAGTAATGTTTTCAAAGGCTGGAAAGATGTTTGAACACCTGGCTATTTTCTTATACACATTTACCCAATCAGTTACGTTAGTGAGTATAAACAGAGGTATTCTCGGTGCATCTACATTTTCAGGACATATTCAAACATTTATTAGGTGGACTGCTTCAGAGACATATTTTTGCAACCCTTCCCTGTGTGAAGCTTATTTGCAAACTGACATTTTTTCTGCTTCTTTTTGTTGGTCTTTCCTATACTATGTTCTCAGAGCCTTATAAGTGAAATAGTCTTAAATAGGAAGCAATGTCCAGCAGAAGTGCAGCAGAAAGTAAGATAACAATCTAGAGAAAATATCACTAGTGGTTTTGATTATGTTTTCAACTTATCCACTGCCTATTACCTATATAGATATAGCAACTCGAAGAATTTGTTTTTGAATGGTTTATTGGAGATATACTGTTCCCATCTCCAGAACACAGCATTTCTAGTTACACTTTCATTTTGGCTTTAATGCTGTACTTTGCAAGGTGCTCAGAGTCAAAATAGGGACCATCTGTAGGGTGTCACTCTGTAAAGCTGATGTGATGTTGTCATAATTTATGAATGAACATGTGCAAAACTTGCTCCACAGTTGAATTCCTCCTCCCTCAAAATAAAACCCAAAACCCAAAATGTAACTTCTGACATTTCAAGATATCTCATGGCTTTTGCAAATATAGATGGTCAGACCTTCTTAGAAAGGGCTTATTGGGTTTGTTATCATTTTGCCAGTCAGTATTGAAATCTAGACTTATTTCCCCTGCTTTGAAGAAGTTCTTTATCTCTCCCAGACTCTTAGAGAGAAACTTTGCACATATTACAGCTATTTACATTATTTGTTTAAACAGGAAGAATATTTAGGAAAGCAAGAGAAGTCTAAAGCTGTCAAGCTTAAAAGAATTTAGGTACCTGAAGAGTGGACTTGCAAGTTTGAATTCATTGCTTCTAAATGTGCATTTTCCTTCCTCTGATTTCCTAGCCCAGACATAATTTAGCAACCTGGTGGAAGTGCATTGGGCATTGAGCTAAAAATACACAATGTCACTTACACGTACTTTCCAGCCATGCAAAAAAGAAAAGATGTCTTCAGAAACTGTCCTGGAAAACTGGCAGCAGGGAGTACTGCCCTTTATAAGCCTATATAAAAACGTTTTTATTGCTTAGTACAGCACTAAAAGAGTTAGCAGGAGTTAACTTTACAGATACATTTTAATTATTCTTGTTGACAATAATCAAACATATGAAGAATGTATAATGATAGGAAAGAGCTAAAAATCCCCCCCAAATATCTGATACTTATTATCTGTATTAAAGTAATCTGAAGATCACAGTTGGAAACTGGAAAACTAGAAGGAAGCTGGTGAGCAAATGTACTTGCCACTGTGGCAAGGGCTGTATAAATATACTAGAAGACAGATCCTGTTGTATGAGGTTATGATGTGAACAGATGAAGAATGACTTGATTTTGCTCAAAACAACAGTGTCATGCAAGTGCAAAGCCAAAACTCTACCCCGTGCTTTCTAAAGAGTCTTCCAGGTCATATCTGTTCCCTCAAGTATAGTACTGCACTTGGATACCTGGGTGCTGAAGAATCTTGCCTGTGCTGGGTTGGTACTCTGGAAATGAACCTTTAGTGAACACCAGTGCTAAGTGATGGGCAGCATACTCTCTCTAAGGAAGGGTGTAGGAATGTGCTACAAGAATAGGGAACAATTAGTGAGCGGGAGACTTTTCACCAGTGGCACTGAAACCTGAACGCTCATTAAGCGTGTGAGAGAACTGTAGCTGTGGGTTGACCATCAAACACTCTCAGCAGCAAAATCCAATATTTTATATGCTCACAAGCTGGAAGTCAAGATGAAGCAGGTTTTTTCCTTTTCTGAAAAGCCTGTATGCCCCTTGCTTGAGGACTGAGGGAAGGGCAGTATAGCAGAATATGTTCCTGAGACCAGGTCATTACAAAGCTGTCGATTAGAAACTGTAAAAATAAGAGTCCTAAGGAAATGGCACTTAAGTTAATGAAAACTAGAAGACTCTTGTCATAAGTCAGAGAATTAATCTACAGAAAAAGTTCAAACTTCATTTTAATCATGTCATCTGCTTACAAGGGTTGACTGAGTGGTTAATGCAGAAAAAGAACATATTCCCAGAATTTCAGCTGTAATTCAGTCCAGACTAACTGGAAAGTGATCTGCGCTTTGAAACAGTTTAGTTACTGATTTTCAGTGTTTATCTTTGCCCTATAGGAACCAAATCAAAGTAGTGTTCTCACATGTGAAAACCAAGAGGAAAAAAAAAAGAAAAAGCTAAAAATTAAGCCCAGGCCTCAAAGAACATCACCAGTCATGTCATTCTGTTTAGACATATATGTGACTGAAGCATGGCATGGGGAAAATCTCAAGAACGAGTCCTTTTTCCTGAGATATTTGGCTCAGTACTCAGGTATGAGACCTGCTGTCTCACAGCATTTGCATTGTTCCTTGGACTGTTATGGTCAAAGAAAAGGGCATGTAAGCAAAATTCATTGATGTAGGAGTTTTTGAGAAATAGATTTTATGTATTTCTTATTCTCACCTGTGGTGAGTTTACCAGCTCTTTTATTCATCATGATATGAAGGCTGAGTTAGTTATGATCTTGAACTTTTTTCTTCCACCACTATTGCTTCTCAGCAGTCATGTACTGACTTCCTTAGGACAAAATCCCTCAGTTGACATGGACTCAAGGGCAAACAATGAGCTAATTTTTCTTCAGTGTATGTGAATCATGCCTTGCCTAAGATCAGTGTAAAGCTGGGGTCAGTTGTGCTATGTGTAAAGCTCTCTTTATACCATTGGAGCGTGTCTGCATTAGAAGTTCATATTGCTGTATTTAAAACAGCATAACTCCACTGGTGCAGGAGTCAGTGTAATTAAAGCTGGGGGCACAACAGCCCTGTTGGTTTTATCCATAATGAAGACTAAAGATGGAGCTTTCTAAAGTGCGGAAGTGACTTACAAGCGCGGCTTTCGTTGTATCGCAGGTCACAGATTCATTAATCATTCTTAAACCATGTCTGCACAAGGAGATTTTATCCCCACCAGCCAGAGTACTGTAGTCATATGGCTATATTCATAGTACAGAAGTAGATCATGATCTGAGATACGAAACTCTATCAGAAGTTATTTTGATGGGACTTACTTATCTAAGTAACATATGCATCCATACTGCAGCAGTTGCACCTCTTGAACTGAAACAGCACATCCCTCCATGTGAACAAGCCTGGGGGATTTTGATAATCCCACACCTTAATAATGTTGTTCCTTATACTAAATAGCCAGGGTTTTAGATCTGATCACATTTTGCTGGTGTTTTTTCAGAGGGATGATGCAAGAATCTACAAACCACTGATGTCTGAAAGAAGAAGATCTGAGTCACACAGCTTGCTGGTTTACTCAACAGGCTAACATGCAGCTGGCCAGCTCTGTCCTCATCAGCAAATGTCACTCGAGTTACAGGGAATCCATATCGGGTTTCAACGAAAGGGAGAGTTTTTGCAAGAAGACCATTTTAGTTCTACAGGTTACTGAATTTCTGCTAGCAGTGCTAGAAATGCAAGATTATGGTGTATGTGTGTTTAATACAAAAAGTAGATTTGCTGATATAACTGTTATTTGCACTGTTTATATTCAAATGTCGTTTAAAAAAAAAAGCATCATCACAATTTACGGATAGTAAGAGTGTGCAAATCAGAACACTTATCTTCTTTTTATAGACTAAAATAAAATTATTCCTCATATTTTTCTCAGTTACAGAATATTAGATTGCAGAGTTGGTAAGTTACTTGCTTTTTTGAGAAAGGTATATTCCAAACCCAAAATTGAATACCACATCAAGACTTTTTAATGTTTTTAAAAATCCTCAGCAATTATTACTTGCCTTACTGTATCAACATAGTATCGTTCCTAAACCTATCCACAGCAGTGGAGAGTAGCTCACATCACAATCAGATTCTTAATTAATTACCCTGTAGCCTGCTATCTTAAAAATACGGGTCGAAAAATGGTATGTTAACCTTTTAATTTTTTTTAACCTAATAAAATAACCAACTTGTTTTGTGACCTGTAATTCTGAATCTGATTGAGTTTTCAATATACTGTAATTCACAGATTTTCTCCCCTCTAGCACTAGGTTTCTATCTGTCACATGGTTTTCAGTGTTCCTAATGAGCTGTTAACAAGCTGTCAATTACCTATGCAAATGAGGCAAGCAGAAATGGAGGGGTTGCTGTACCTAGAGTTAAATTGTGCTACCTCGGATTGTTACGAAATAAATCATTTCGGTTTTAATAGCTGTCTGTGCCCATGTGGCTTGTGTCATGTAGGCACTTTTTCATTATATTATTTACCCAGCAATAAAATGCTGCAGGGGACTTTTGGGGTGATTAAAAAGTTGAGGGGGAGGGGAACTCGCAGAAGCAACTTCATTCTTCCCTGATTTGCACCTTCTGCTCTTCTTGGGTCAAGGCTACAAGGCTACAAGCTGTCAGGTGCCCCCAGCCCTGTTGAAATCAATGACAATTCAGGAGTTTAGGCCTGATCCTGCTAGAAGATATAACGAACGTCCTTGCCAAGGTATGTAATGAGTACATAAAGAGAGGAACTAGGAGTTGAAATCTTTAATTTTGGAAAGAAGAGTACATTTTATAGATGTATTCTCAGCCTCCTAAGAGGTTTCTGCCTGGTAGGAGAAAGCTTGCACTTTTATTTGTGTTACCCTGTAAGAAGTTCATTCCCCTTTGCTAAAGTCAATGAAATTTTGCCTTAAAATTCTCTTTCCCTTTGCTTGATCTTGCAATTGATGCTTACATGTGATACTTTGTATGAAGAATGTTACATAAAATGAAATTGCATTGTATTTGTGACCACTACTGTAATAACGGTCTATCAGTGTTTCCATTATAAGCCCCTATAATTAAGGGCTTTAAAACTCACCCATAGAAATTCACTCTGGACTGCACTATGGTATATAAAGGATAAACAAATCTCTTCAGCAATTTCTGAGTTAGAGTGAGTGAAATCAAGAATGTAGATTAGACTTTTAGAGGTTTTGTCTCGTTTTGGTATGTGTATGTACATATTTGCATTTTAAAAGATGGGTCAGAAGCATTGTTTCCATTATTTAAGAAAATGTTTTCAAAAAACACCTAAAAAAGTTAATGGACTGCATTGTTTTGCTCCAGCCCATACCTAATCAAGGATGCATGTTAAATCTTCTGGCAGGATCAGGCCTAAATTCCTGAATTGTCATTGATTTCAACAGGGCTGGGGGCACCTGACAGCTTGTAGCCTTGTAGCCCTGACTCCAGAAGAGCAGAAGGTGCAAACCAGGGAAGAATGAAGTTGCTTCTGCGAGTTCCCCTCAACTTTTTAATTACCCCAAAAGTCCCCTGCAGCATTTTATTACTGGACAGATTTACACACTCAGCTAACTCAGCTGAAAGGTCATTGGCAAATGTACTTATGACCTTATGTCCATTATGTTTAAGGTTCAGGGACCTAAAATTGTGCACACTGAAGCCAGGAAGCCTGGGGTGAAGCGGAGAGAAGTGTTCTGGTAGGAAGCCAGAAGGAAATGAATTTGAGAGATATAATGACATGAAAACCAGTAAATAGATATGAATTAAATAAAAATCAAGAATGCCTTTTCGGATGCGAGAAACCCCACAGAAATAGTCTGTGGGGGAATTAGTAGGCTAAATCTTTCACTGATCAATCCTGATGGAAGCTTTCTGGTCAAAATGTCAGTGGTAACTTTATTTTCTGCTGGTATATACAATAATCCTTTTGTTCCATCTGCAAACACTAGGGGGTAAATTTTTAGCGTGATGCTTAGGGATTTAGCTGTAGGACTCCCATTAACGATAATGGGAATCATGTAGCTTGAGCACTCTGCATCGTGCTGAATATTTACCCCTCAGTTCAGAGCACTCTCTTGTTGAATTTTTAATTATATTTACAGATAAATTCCATAACCAAATATCATCAGCTCTCAAGCAGATTGTTTTATTAAAAGGTGCAGATTTCCAACTTCATTTTGAGCTGCAACCTATGGTGATTGGTTTAGCAGCTGAGTAATTTTTTTTAAGTGTCTATTTAATAATGCTTGATTTGTCAGCTTCAGAGTGTTTGGGAGACAATAAATATTAGAAAGCAACCCACCCTACATGCGTGTGCCAGAGAAGTGCAAAATGCGAATATTCTACCTTGTATTGATCTTTCAAAAAGTGTGTCGTGGTACAGCTTCTCTGCAAGGTCTTTCTGGGAAATACTATTTTACATAAATCTGTGGTTAAAATCAGTAGTAGTATACAAACATTCAGCACTAATATGACATAGGGGGCATAGTTTTATTTGCGTTTGTGAAGATTAATGGTAAGAGTAAAAAAAGGAGGAGCTTTGCTCAAGGCCAAAGGGGTTAATGTAAGACAGGATATTAGAATTCAAGAGTTCCTTGCTTCTGTGCTCTATAGCCTATATTTACACCAAAATCTAACACCAGTATAAGCAGATATAGAAGAGACGGTATGCGTACTGACCTGCTTAGCTCCTCCCTGAGGCACGCTTTCCGCTGCTTTTGCATCTCTCAGTTCTTGAAGTAGCTACAACCAGCTCTGCTGTGACCCTGTTGAAGTGCCCTGTGAAGTAAGATGCTCTTTGTTTTAACATATGGGTGAAATTAATCTGTCTTTCCACATGTTTTGTAAAGGAGACTTAAAGGCTGCTTAGCTAGTCATGGAGGGCTGTGGTGTAGCTGTTTTTCTGATGCAGCTATTCTAGGTGTGCCAATGCCAGTCCTCAGCTGCTGTCAGCAGTGGTGTTATGAATAAGAATGCAAATTGTTACAGCTTTTTAGTGCCACTCACGACTGATACATTTCACATGTCACTTTGGCTTGTGCTGGAGAACTGGACTGATGCAGAGCAATCCCCAGATCAAAAAATCACAAAGGAATTTTGACTGAGTCTTGTTGTCCCTTCAAGTTTCTTCCCAGATGATGATTAGTTGTCCTCAGTTGAAACCGCTGTTTCAAAGTGTGTGCCCATAAAATCTTGCCTGCATAGGTCGTTGCCTTTGAAGATTTTTTTGTTACTCTGTAAATGGACAAAAGAAGTCTATAAACTTAAAGTTTCTGCATCAACCAATGCACAAGAACTTCGCTCACGTGAAAGTGCGTGCCTTGGCTCCTTTAGGAAGTGTGATGTTTTCTATGAAGGGGCTAACTCTCTTCAAACAACTGACTTGATAGCGGAGCCCACCCAGGGTGTGTTTATACTTAATCCATTCAATTCATACTACACCCACCAAAGTTCATTACCTGAATACTGCTTTTACCACATACTGCTTCCCCACCCTTTCCAGTAACCTACCAGTGTGTGAAGCAGTGATGCAGTGCCTCTGCGTGCCCCTGGAGTTCGGGTTTGCAGTCCCACAGTTCCCTCCCCACCGGAGCGGGACTGGTGTAGTGTCCATTTGACTTTGGTAGCACATAACGGAACACTCCTCTCCATTCGTGGCAAGAGACTTGAATCAGGACTGATTCCCTCTCAAAGTCAGTGGAAATCCCCATTATGGTCGATAGCCTGGGATCAGACCAGAATATTGTTTGGAAAAAAAATGAATAGTGATCAGTTTTTCTTCTAGATGCTGGTGATTGACAGTACAAGACAATAGGAGAAACTCCACAATATTTTCCCCAAGAAAACTTATTTTTTGTATGCTAATCTTCTATCTGAATATATACCCTAATCCTAGTATTCATATCTCTGCCCTCGGTAATCACCAGCCCATCTCTAATGTTTCTTTTGTTTGGAAAAGGTAAACTCTTCTAGCTTTTCAGTAGCAGATTACACAAAGGGAACTTTATGGTATATATTACACTCACAAAGCAGCTTACTCCATCTTGCAATCACTTTAAAAAAAAAAAAAAAAAACTTTTTCTTATCTCATCTTCCTTCCTGCATGAATGTCTGAGATAATCAATGAAGTTCCTGTGTAGAGAATAAATTGAGCTCGAATGGCTCCTCTTAAACTGTACAATCAAAGAAAGAGGAGGGTTTTTTTCTGATGATTTTGATATTCAGTTTAACTTTTTTCACGAGGCTGACAGCTCAGTGAAAGTGGGGTCAATCTGACCACACTCTTCCTATAGGATCCTCTTCTGAACCATCTGCTTCAGTATACATCTCCTGACAAATCAATGGCGGAATCGAGAGGTATGTACTTTGCCCAGAAACCTGGGGGCTGATTGTCCTTTGCCATGCATCTTATGTAGCCCTTTATGTCAGTGCAGAGTGGGCATAAGACAGTGCCCGATAGCAATAGTAATGTTTAGCATGTGCATCCCAGTGATGTAAATGCCTGCCTGAAGATGCAGGACAACAGAGATGTAGACCTCTGGCCTACAACGTGAAGAAATTCAGGTGATAGCAAGTGTGGGGGCGTATGGGCACTCTCACACACCCAGTAACTGTTTATGTGACAGGGTGCTATTTGAGTGACAATTTTAAAAATTCTGGAGTCACTGATTCAGAAATCTGAGTTTTTTACAAGATGGATGTTGGGAGGCAAAGGACTGAAAAAAATATAGGAACTCACAGAGACCGAGAAACCTGCCTTTCTCTCTTTCAGTGTAATTTTGAATTTCTTCGCCAGGAGCATTTGCTGAAATCTCTAGGGTAGGGTCTGTCTCACTCCTGTGAAGTTATATCATGGTGGGGCTGGTGCACAAGAGCAACACAAGTAAGTAAGTGTAACGATTGTGACTGAAATCCCCCCAAACATTCTTTTGCTAAATTATCCAGATCCAACCAAATTTCTCAGGAGTGAACAACAGTTGTTTCAACCAATTCAGATCTGTCTCTAGGGTTACTGTCCTCAGGCATTTACCAGTATGGGAATTCCCTGCTCAGGATGAGAAGGGAGATGTAGAGGAGGAACAAAGCTCAAGCACAGATCTGAGGTGCTGGAAAATTGGTTAGCTTGAGGGAGTTCCTTAAAATTCACACCTGGTGTTGCTGAATCTGTGCCTTGCACTTGGGCCTGAGAGGTTTTATTGGTGAATAAGATTCCTCTGTTCACGGACAAACCCTCATCCCCCCCCCCTCTCCTCCCACAAGTTCTCTTCTGAGCTTGTTTGCATCCTGATGTGAAATGAAGTGGTGTGTATGAGAATAAGGGTATTACATCCTGGGTAATATCCATTATGTTGCTCTCTATTAGCTCTCAATTCTTGGGAGTGCATTACTGCATTATTTCTTTTGTGCCAATGCTATTCCATCAAGGCCAGTGCTGGCTTACCCAGTTGTATCAATGATTTCTTCTAAGGCGGCTTAGACAATATGTTGTAATATATATTATACTATATGATTTTTAAATCAGCCTTGCAAACATATTCTAAAAATTTTGCAGCTCTCGGGACAAATCCTATTGTCCATCATTTCTGATGATGACTGCTGATTAGCAGAAAACAAATAAAGAGGTGATTTTTATACACATAAAAAAGATCACCTGAGTGAACATAATTCTTTAGGAAGCTCAGGAATAAGAATTTTGCTTTGATCCATATTGTAGAAGGCTTTTCAGATGTCTTGTAAAAGAAAAAGCCAAATACATTAAATAATTTTGGAATTGTATATGTTACAATACGAAAGTGTCAAAAAGTTAAATGTGAATTGAAACATATTTTCACTTACTCTGAATTACAATTGTATTCAGAAATTTTTTTTGAGCTGAATAAATGAATTAAAGTTTATTCCTTCAACTTTAAGAGCATTAAACTAATGCTACATTTCTGTTTTGTGAATGCAATTTTAGACAGCTAAGATGACATTCCTATTCTAGAAACGTTGCAGTATTTTAAAATAGTGTAGATGTTTCAGAGCATTTTAAAGCTTTTTTAAAAAAGCATTTCTTACCATCCTTATTTTCTTCCCAGAAAAAGCTGTCATTGCTGTACTGCTTTTAAAATTCCCTCGTATCCCTTATTAGTAGTGAAAGATGCTCACGTACAGTTGTTTTTCTTAGCAATCTATATCGTACAGTCAAACTTTCTGTGAATGTTGAGTGATACTCCTTAACGTATAAAGTCTTTAGCCAAATATGGGGGACAGCCCAATCCAGTCTGTGTGCGTAGCCAATCTGTTACTTACAAGCAGAGAAGGCAAGGCTGTTGTGTTACTCAGCACAACTTTCAGAGAACCGTAGCAGTCTCAGCTCTGCTTGCACCGTTTACAGCTGCCTGGGGGTTGCTCTGGTTTGTGCTGTATAACCTGGAGCATATGTTGTGGTAGCTGGGCAAGGCTATAACATACTAAACGTTCCTACAGAGAAAAGTGATGTCAGCACCCTGCAGGGCAGGAGTACTAGGTACCTGCCGAGGTTCTGTTCTCTGGGTTGCCTTACGTTTGCTCCGTGCACGCAGGCGGTGAAAGGGGCATGTGTAAGAGAGGTGGTATTTTTGAGTGGCTGCGTTAAGTGAGGCTGAATTGAGGATGTTCAGGACTCAGGCATGATTCCCTGTTGCCAGCCATGCTCCACTCCTCAAGCCTGAGCAGGTGAAGTTTAGGAAGCTCCTGGCAGTCAGAGTCCCGACCTCTCTCTGGGACCACTCAGCCAGCCCAGGTGTTTTTTGTTTGTGTTGGGAACACCTTTCTACTGATTGGCAGCACTCACCTGCGTTCTCACACTAAATTTTCACAATGTTTCATTGCATACTGGCCAAAATGATGCTGCGTTTTTATTTCGGAGATGAAGCTTAAGAATAGAAGTGTATGCAAGAGAAAAGAGAGGTGGAAGGAGAGAGGAGTACTGCTGGTAGAGATAGGTGAAGAGCAGGAGGGATTCAGCATGTTTATCAGAAAGACCAAGCTGAAAGGCATGTAAATCCAGTTAACAGCTTGAAAACAGGTAGCCACATTAAAGCAAGTGGAAATAAAGTCGATTAGAGGCAAGAGGCATTGGTTGGGGGGTGTCAGCTGGTGAACGGTGACTAATTTGATATAGTCTAATCACATTGTTTGGCTATTTGATTACCAAATTGAGATGCAAACATTGCTCCTTCCAGGGCAATCCCTTCAGAAACAAGGGTAGCTGGAATCATCATGAGGTCAGCTCCATTCCTTAATTGAAATTAGTTTTAAATAGCTGTAACACATGTGATTTAAAACCCAAGAAGCAAATAGTTGTTGAGACGTGGCGTGAAACATGGCTGTTTGGGGAAGCTGAGGATGCACAAACAAGGACTGGGAATTGGGCTAGCCTGTGGATGTGCACTTGGAGGCTCACACGCGCGTGCATCAAGAGTGAACCTGTAGAGACACTTTCCTGTCTGCTGTGCTCTCAGACTCTAACTCATCCTCCATTGATAGTTGCTCGTGTTTGAATGAAATGGGTCAAGAATGCCAGGAATCAGCTCGCTTCTCAGTAACTAGCTAGTGCAGATGAACATCTGAAGGTTGTATGTACCTTGTACACCTTCATAAGAGCCTGGGCAGCCTGTCTAGTGCTGTTTACTCTCTAGCATTAACAGGAATGGATGGTTAGGGGAAAACCAGAGGAAATAGGAGAGATGTAAAGTGATTTTTTTTTTCTGACAATCAATGCTTTAGCAATTTCCTGAGTCAGAGATTATATCCAGACTTAAGAAGCTATCCTCCACCAATCTGTCTAACCTTTTCAAACCTGTTAGTATTTTTTGCTTCTTATAATCATCTTCCATCAGAAAATTTGCACAATTATGTGCTCTGTGGAAAAAAATGGCTTCCTCTGTTGTAAATGTGATGTTTGCTCATTTCTCCGGGTGTTACTTCCTTTTGATACTGTGGGAAGAAGAGTAATCAATGCCAACATGCTTTCACTGGGCCATTTGTGACCTTACACATCTCTGTCAAGTCCTCCACAATTATCTACCTTACTCACTATAAAATACGAATTTCTCACATATCCTTTGTCCTCAGCCATGCTTCCCTTCCCTCTACCTTTTTTTAGCTCTTTTTCATATTTGGTGACTGGGACAGTCATATTATTTAAGGTTTTCCTCCCTCTGCCTCATTTGTCCACCCAGTCATTGTTGGTACACATGCTGCAGGAAGAGGAAAGGCATCCAGTGGAAGAAGGCTTCTCTGGCAATTTTGCCATTGCATTCCTGGAAGTATTTTGCACATTCTAGAGCTTACCTCAAGGCTGGACACAGAAGGAGCTCTGCCCATATCATAGGCAGGATTTCTAGTGCCTGTAATCTGTTAAGTGGAACAAAAGAGCGCATTGTGTGTCATCTCCGTTAAAGGATCTGTTTGATGTTACACAGTTTCTGTAATCATATGGGTCATGATTCAGCAAGAAGTTACCCATCTTTGTGCAGAGAAACAGCCTCAGTGAGATGCTTAGAGTTAGGCACGCACTTAACTATTCTGCTAAACTGTTTTAAATTACTGATGTGAAAGGTGGGCAAGGGAGCAGAGAGATGCAAAAGTTTTCATTCCTGCTTGTTAGCACATATCATAAGTGTGGACAATGCTGAACTGATGCTTTAGGGAAACAGAAAATCACCCCCCAAATGCCTCCATGTGTAAGGGAGCTGCTCCAATATGCACTAGAGCTGAAATGTATTCTAAGTTCTTTTTCTTTGCTGGTAGGGATGAATATCAGATGGGAACAAAAGAACAAGTGAAAAAAGTATCATAGGCAACTTTTGCAAAGAATTCACATTTTGGGTTGGTCCGGGGATTGTCAGGATTGGACCTTAGCATCAGCAACCTCCAGCAAACTGCAATGGTTCTGCCTTTAATACACTTCCACCTCTGTGTGTTATACAGCCGTAATACTGAACACACGAGGCAGACAGCTGCCCTGAGGCAGTTTCCGTAAAAACTTTCATATCACAACGGAACTGAACGTGCCATTATAACACCATGTCTCCTCTTCTTCACGGTAAGGATTGTTCTGAAAACCTAGCAATGTCATGGAAATGTTATAATAGACACATCCAGAATATACGGGTGAGTTAGTCGTCCCCAGTGATATATTTAAGCTGTTCCTTCTACTATACATAGAGCAGGTTAAATATAATTAACATTGGTCAAAGGGTCCTTTTACTTTACATACTTTAGGAAAGTATTACCTCAATTATCATGAAGGAAAAAGAGAAAGTATTTCTTAGTATCTGCTGGTATAAGCTCCTCTAAGCCATTTCCATCCCAACACACGTTTTTGCTCTCTGAGAAGCATGAATATTTTCTCTCTCCCTAAATCCCATAATTGTTTTATTGCTACATTAAAAAATGTAAATAATCATTCCTCTCCCCATAATAAATTAGACACAACCTGTCTAGCTCTGAAAATGAACATTTCAATATCTTCAGACACACAGTGACATCATATCAATATTTAAAATCATTTTATGCATGTATTCCAGGTTGTCCAACTTCATTAAGGGCATTCATCAGCCCTCTGGCTACAGTGTATTCCCATTGGAGTTGTAGGCCTCAGGCCCTACCAAACAGAAATTTAAACTAACTCGCCTTTTTAATTCACATTATTTTCAAGCATTCTCTTTTTTAACCCCCTGCCATGACTAAGACGTTTAGACCTGGCTATGATTTTGTGCATATCAACATTTAACAGACAAAATCCTCATTTTTATGTCATAACTTGAGTACGTGAAAACAACAGTCTTTCCTCTTTAATTTCCTTCCTTCTCTTTTCCAATCTGTCCCTGTTTCCTGGGTGCAATAATAATCATGCTTCTTTTAATGTTGCATGCTAAGTTAATAATTTGAACTACAGGTTGATAGGGGTATGGGGTTGTTGGTTTTTTATATTTAAAAATTTACAAACATTTCAAACATATTAAGTTTCATTCTTTTTGTCTCTCTTTCGCTTTCCAAAATAATAAAAACCCCTTCTTGATCTATTTTTTATACGGCTGTGGATGCGCAGCATGAATACATATGCCTGCTAGTGGCATCAAACACTGTTATATTAGTATAAAACTTTTTTTCCCCTTAAACAAAACAGTCTTGCCATTGTTCTAGTCTATGGGATGATTGTGAATGTGCTCCCAAGATGTTTAATGACCTCCAAAATTCCTGGATAAAACCCACACGCACTACTCAGCACAGGAAAGAAAATTGTTACATTAAAAAAAATTTCTTTGCTAATGGCCAGACAGTGTCAATTTGGCTGAAGCCTCGGATTTATCCTCCCAGATTTCTGTGGAAGGGGTTTCAATATCCATGATTTGTTACGAAAAAGGATGGAAGCATGTCCATGCAGATGAGTTAACCTACTGTGCATCTGGTGATGGAATAAACCTGAGAGAGGTATTGGGAACTAAAAACGTAAAAGTTGGTGAAATGTATGTCCATGTTATTAGCTCTTCTGTCCAAAATGTTCTGACCATGTCGTAACTGTGTACATGGCCAGAGAACTGACAAGTGTGCATACACTGATGGGTTATGACCCATTTGCTTCCAAAAAGGAAAGGTGGCAGAAGGAGAAATTAAAGAAGAGAAAAACCCCAGTCACAGCAGGACCAGCTTTTGCATCTTTTTTCCTTAAGTAGCACTTTTTTAAATAACTGTACTACACTCAATTTCCTTCTGCTCTCTGCATCTCTCTTCCCTCTCTCTCCCTGTCTTGTTCCAGTGTTCCTGCAGCCACTCTTTTCCTTATGTCACTCTTTTCCTTATGTCACTCCAACCCCCTCCTTTTCTTCGTTTTGTTCCTCTGGTTTTCACAACCCTCTGGACTGAAGACCTCTCTTAGGTATGACACACAGTGCAGCCTGTCAAAGTAAGGGAAGTTTCACCTGCCCTCGTTACCCGGAGTTCCTTTGGTAGTGGTACAACTAGTCATTTCCTATGTTTTACCCTTCTAGAAAGAAGCAGCTGCTGTCTTTTCTGTTGAGATCCTGGATAACATTCCCACCCAGGAAAGCTCTGAGGCTCGGTTTCTCAGACATAGAAATCCACAAAAAGATTCAGCCTCCTAAGGCCAAAGTTTGCTGCCTGAAAACACTCTTCAGCTCAAAGCAAGTGGATGCGAGTTGAAAGTTTCCATAAAACCATACCTTACCACAGTTCAGAAGCTGCTTGAAATACTCCCACTGCAGTCCTGAAAGCTCAACAGCGTTTTGGGTTTTGGTTGGGTTTTTTTGTTGTTGTTGGGTTTTTTTAAACCTAATTATTGTCAGACTTTGTTAAAAGTACTCAGGAAAATGTCCCACTCTCCAGATGTGAGGTGCTCTAAGTCATTTTGTCTCCTGTCCCAGTGAGGATTATCCTTATTTTGATGGAGTCTGCTGTGCCAGGCATGCTCAGGTATCTTCCCTTACAGTTTTTATCTTGAGGGCAATGCTAGAGAAGAGTAGTTCTGCTGGTTACAGCCACCCAGTCAGTGAAGGGAGTCTGGAGTCTGCTTGTTTCCTCTCTACAGTCACCAACCAACCTGATTATGGAAGAGTTGTAGCTGTTGGAGGAGTTTGTGTCGTTAGAAACCACTGGTAGATACTCTGCAATAAATGAGTTGGCTTTCTTCCTGGAGATTATGTTGTGGTGTAGCCCTTTCTACACAGACTCCAGGGCAGGCTGCCCTTGGAGTCAAAACCTACTCTTTCAACATACTGCGAGGACAAGCTAATCTTAACTTTTCCATTGCCAGCCAGGCCCTAACTGCAGATGTAGAAAAAGAGCTGAAAAAGAGAAGATGTTTGAGACAATTAATGCCCCTGACTCTTGAAACAGATCACTGAGAAGGGTGACAGTGGTGGTGATGGTGAAAGGGAAGTCAAGAGTATATCTCTGGACACTATTGCAGTAAGTTATATAAATAAGAATAATAACAACAGGAGAAGAGAAAGGGAATGGGACATGTGAAATGATCACAGTAAGGAACAGGATGTGAGGACTTTGAAAACAGAGCTGGGAAGGAAAATATCACTATTAGAGGGGATGAAGAGCAAAGACAACAGATAAAGAGAAAGAGATGCAGGGAAAGGGCAAGTAAACAGGCAAAGGATATATATAAAAGTTATATAAAGTTATATATATATATATATATAACTTTATATATATATATATAAAACTTTATATATAAAGTTATAGAAAAACTTGTGATTACTGTTGGTTACTTATTAGTCCTTTCTCATCAGGCAAGCTGCACAGATGTAGGTATGTCCAGGCCTTGGGAGAGGATGGCATGTTGGGTTGTTGACAAGTGTCTCCCTCCGTGAGGTTGCAGGCATCATGGGGAACCACGTTTCGGGTCAGACTTGAGGAATATTGGGAGAGGAAGGCATGTGGGTGAGGTTTTGGAGTGCCAGACTGTGCTGTGCCTGGCTAAGGCCAGTGCTTTCTGCTCTCTCGTTTTCATGAACATATAATTCATTCATAAATTTTTAAAGGAGAAAGAATCATTGTTTAATGAACTTTTGTGAAGAAAATGGAGCAAGGGAGAAAAGAAAAGAAACACCGCGAGCTCCTTACTCTCTAGACTTATGACCTGCATAACTCCAATCATTGTGTTATTTAGACAGCCTTCCTATTTAGCCAACATTAAATTTGTATGCTCCCACATGGTTGAGTTGCTACTTTTTTCTTATCCATGCAGTTGGGATTCTCTGAGAGAACATGATGGATCAGAGGCAGGAGGGGAGGCAAGGACATTAGTCTCCAAAATGTGGTGGATGTGCCTTTCTGCCACTATGCTGGTTGCACTCAGGCAGGTACAAGCTGACGGGAATCAATGGTGGCAGCCGTGCGAACGAGGTCAGGGTTGGTTCCTCCGTGGCTTTTTTTGTTCTTCCGAGTGCTCTGAAAATGTGGGTGTGCATGTTAATACTGCCCTATGAAGCAGCTCTGACATGTGGGGCTGCCTGGCACAAACACAGCACATAATAACACAAAGTATTTGGCAGCGTTACAGGGCTAATCTTTACGTAACTGTTCCCGAACAACTTCTCTAGCACACTGAGCACAAACAAGCTTTCCATCAGCCTTCAGCTGCATGCAGATTGTCTTGTGTCACCTGTTTCTCTGCTGAGGAAATACTGGCTGTGGTCATGGCAAGGAAAACCTTCTTTTGCATTAGTAATTGACTCTCCCTAAATTGCCTCCTCATTTTCCAAGGCTATTCATGAACCATAGGTGTGTTTGTCAAGAACGCCCCCTTTTATAGAATTTCTCCTCTTAAGCACAGATGTATGCAGGAAACTATGTTGTGGGTTGTTTTCAGGAGAGCAGTGGGAAAACAGGGTCTGACTTTTCAGTGATTGCTCCCCTGTTGACTAAAGTCATAGGAGAAGGGATATCTTTTATAGTTAAGACACTGGTGCAGGACTTTGGGGATCTGAGATTGAAATAATAATGTTTCATTCCTTCTACCCTTTGCCCCGCTTGTCAGATTTCAATGTAAGCTCTTTGCGGTTATGTCCTACATTTTTGTTGCCTGGTTCAGTAGGGCCTGGTCTCCAGTAACACTTTTGTGCTGCAGACAGCAACACCAGGGCACATACGAACAGCAACAAAATCAGAGAAAGAGAATGAAGACTAGAGCTTCCCAAGCACCTTTGATCAGCGCTGGTAATGGATCTCCTGCTCTTACATAAAGGCGATCAGGTGCAAGCCTTTGCTTTGGCAGGCAGAAGATGAGTGTTTCTAGCTGTCTCCCCCAACCTCAGGTACCACCATCTGTCCAGTGCCACCCGGTGCCTCCCCCACCCGCAACGCTCCTCGTTTTGGGTGCTCTTTTCACTCAGCGTTGCGCAGCCACAACACATGTGCTGCTGCACAGCAAAGCCATGTGGCAAATATATAAAAGTATGTATGTTTCTGAATGCTGGAAGAGAGCCCTAATTTTGTTGGCAGTGAAGCTGACTCTCCTTCTTTTCTCGGAGCGGGGCCCGCAGCATTCCTCGGTCCCACAGACATAAACCCTCCCTGGATTTCTCCCGGCACGGCGGCGGGCTGCCAGCCTGCGCCTTCACCCTCAGCAGCCACTCCAGGAGGGGCAATGCCTCTGCCTCGATGCTCAGGGAGGCTTAGCTCCCAGCTCCGGGCTCATCTCACTGCCTCCAACATGGTGTAGGCCAAACCAGGGACCCTCTCCTGGTTCTTGATTTAATCTTAGCTCGCAAGGAAACGTTGCATACCAAGAGGGAGGAAAAGCAAAGGGAGATTGCCAGACCCAAATGTTCTGTAGTTGTGAAGATGGTTTCTAAATACTGAGCTTTAAAAATAATCTGGTTTGCATGGAGAGGGATGAGGATGGGAAGATTTTTCTATTTGCCTGCTGGGATTTGGAGTCTATAGTTTCCTGGGGAGACATTTCCAAGTTTTTATCATCAACTATAGGGGCTAGAAAACACGCTCTCATGTTAAATGAAAGCTGAAATTCCCCTTAGTCCTACACTCTGAAGATCTGGAGCTTTAACCCTGTCTATATTGCAACAAGATATTTAGATTCAGCCCATGCAAGACGCCTCTCACCAAAGAAAGAAAAATCCATACAAAAGAAGCTGTTAAGCTGTCCTGGGCAAGTGCAGCTGTTAAGGGAGCAGGCACTCGGATACAACCAGGAAGGAGGAAAGGCATTTTCAGTGATGTCAAGGAAGTTCTTGTAGCCAAAGGTGAGGAGATAGGGTCGCTATGGTTTGTTCCCAAGACCATCCTATTGCTCCAGTGGTGTATAGATTTGTGGATCTCTGCAAAGCATACAGACCAGGTCAGAGATGTCCCTACAATTCTTTTTAATCCCTTGAAGGTATGAACTTTTTCTTCTCTTGTCTACAGTTTTCTTCCTTTCACTTTCAGTGGGTTTCAGGGCAGGAGGGGGTTAGTGTTATTATTTTAATTGTTTTCCTCCTTTTGTTTTACATAGGGTTCAATTTTTAAATCATTCATGAGTTTGCCTACAATGATAGAATGCTTTTTGATTTGCTTCCAAAAAGAAGTGTGTGTTAAAAAAAAAAACAACTGAAGTGCTCCAGTAATTTTAAATTGTTCTACATAGTGCATGCCCAGAACTCAAATCCTTTCCAAATGCATGTTTAACTTTTTTTTTTTCTTTTTTTAAGAGCACTTCATTTTGGGAGTGAATAGGGTGTTCTGGGCACAGGCACTGAAGACCAATTTAGATTTCCTAGATTGCTTCAATAATCTGAAGAGTACTACAGCCATTTTTAACTATTCTCGACCACATGCCTGCAAACCCATTCATTTTTTAACTGAAGTGACTGTACTTAGGATAAACTCCACTGTTCATTTGAAATTGTTGCATTCTGCTTATCCATAGACTTCAAATTCCAATAAAGAAACTTAATACAATATTTTGCAATAAGAACACGTTAATACTTCATGACATAACATTATTGGTCAACATTTTTTATGCAGTCCTCCTTATCTGAGGCAGGGCCATGTCACCGCTGCCAGTTTGCTACAGGAAATATTCCCATAATTGGGCAAGCCAATGTTTACGGTTTTGGGTTTTTTCCCCCTCAGTGTTTCTCCTGTATTCAGCTCTGAGATTCAATTTCTTTTTACCTTTTTAATCCACAGATCAAAATGCTTTTGCAGGTAGTTAAAACACCCAGTACTTTTATGGCACATTTATTTTATTTTCGGTTTCGGCAGGGAGTGAAGGGCACACTAAAGATCTTGCAGAGCATCAGCGGCAGAGGCATGAAACAGTAAAGCACAAGCAATTTTAATCCTTTTCTTCCTTCCTGTTTCAAACACTGCATTGTGCAACACTTCCTGGTACTTATACTATTGTATCTAGACTGTTACTTGTTGCTGTTTTCTAGGGAGTACTTATATTTCAAACACCACCCAGAAGAGAAAGCTCATGAGCTGTCCTGTGAGGATTTCATGCCTGAGTTCCCTTCCCTGCCTTTACCTTGCATATAAAAAAAAAAATTATTCTTAATACATATTTCTACAAAACAGTGTCTGCATTTCTAAGAAATATGAGCATCTTCTTCCAAGGAGGCTCTATGCTGCCTTAACTAATTAAAGCTTAACAGTAGGGCAGTGTCATGCTATACTTTGCAGTCCACCTAATGTCTTATTCAATCATGATCTAGCATTAAAATTATTGGAAGGCAGCACAGTTTGCATTGATCTGCTGCTGGCACAATTTTTTGCTAAATGAGTGCCCATCTTTCAGAAGAAGCATTAAGAAGGCATGGAGGGCACGTGAACATGTTCTGGATTACAACCTCTGTGGCAGTCATGTGTTGCTCCTGGGGAAATAGCTGCCCTAATGCTAGTTTTGCAGTCTCTCTCCTGCAAGTAGAGGCTTTGGTGATGCCTTAGCATCTCTGTTGCTGAGGCACTATAGCTAAAACCATAGCTCTTTTTTTGTCTTACCCTTTTTTTTTTTTTAGTATGGAGGTGCAGAGCACTATGTATTTGTAGCCTTAAATGCCAAATACTTGCAGTACAAGTTCAGATCTTTTGCAGATTGCTAAGGCATGAGCCTAAGAACAAACCAGAACTGAGACTCAGGTTCCAGAAAATGTCTGAAGTCAGTTCAAGCCTATTTTGCCATTTGCTTAAGCTAAATTTTGCAGTTCTCAATGGCTACTGAGAATTCTAATGAGAAAAATAGTCTATGAGAGTAGCTGATGGGCAAAGAAATACATTGTAAACATAAAAATGCTGTTACCACTTAGTAATTACTGATGAGGCCTGCATAGGAAACTCATGCTGTTTTCAGGAATCCTGCAGCCATAGGATTAGTTTGTCTGTACCAAATACTTTCTTCTCTTGCCTTACAAGATTTGTTTCTAAATTTGGTGTTTCAAGGAAAGAAGGAGCTCCAGGGGCAAGAGAGATGGAGAATGATGAACTTGAACTTATGCGGTGTTAGGATTTCAGCCAACAACGGCTATTTCCTCTGCATGGCTGTCCCTGCCTTCGTGGGAAGGCTACACGGTTTGCAAGGTACCACCTTTTGAATGAAATGTAACTTGCTCCTAGCCACTTACAAAAACTAAAGATCTCACAGCTGACTGAATGGTGTCCTAATCAACTTCTGACTGGGTGATTACATTCTCCCTACTTTTGTTCCCTGAAATTTCAGTTGGGTACAACGTTTTACTTCACTTAAAGTAATCCTTTTTTATGTGTTAAGTGCTTGCTCTGTTTCACCTCTGATGGAGCTGATTTTCAGAAGTAGCTAAAGAACTTCTATCGTCTACGCAGAACTTCGTGCTCTTTTGGGAAGAGATTCTCTAATGTATATATATTAAAGATATATTGTTGCTGATACGCTACAATATTTTGGTATGAATAAGAGAGAGAAAGAACAATTGTTTCACATAGTTCAATTAGTTTTGAAGAAGAAATCAACAACATTTTTCTTATTTTCTCAAATAATGCTTCTAAATTTAGATTCTCGGTAATAGTTGCTCAGTCAATTCCTCATATAAATATGAAGTTTATGTTATTGTTAAATTATATTTACCACTCTTCTACTTTTGAGATCAAAGACAAAGTCTCAGAAAACAAAATGCAATATTGTTCTCTTATGCTTAGCTTTGCAGTACTTAATTTGCTCTTAATTTTCCTTTTTTTTTTAGAAAAAAACCCCTCTATGGACATCAGTGAATTACTGTATTTAACTCCAAAGCAAACAAAGCGTTGTTATAGGCAGAGTTACATTCAAAAAGTTATATGTGAAGGCAGCATTTGCTAATATAGTGGTGTTTTATCATTCACCCTTGCGCCTGTCCAGTTAGCCATAGATTCCTCCAAGCATAAGGTATAGCATAGGAAGATTTAATTCTACAAGTTTCAATCTTAAGTTAAATGAACCTGGAGTGGCTTAGGGTGTATCTGGTAACCTCTCTCATTGAGAATAAGTTAAAGAAGAAAGAGAGAGAGAAGAGGATAAATATGTCTTTGTAAGGCTATGTCTACAACCTGGAAACAACTCTGTATATTTCATACTGATATTCTTGCACTTCTAAGCAATTGAATCACTCCTTCCTCCTAAGCCTGCTCATGTTGCCTAAAGTATCAGTAGGTTCAAACTTATTAGGGGTCAGGTAACAACCTCAATAAAAAGAAACAGAGGACATAGTCCTCATGGTACTCAGGACTATGCAGAAAGATAGAAGAACTACAGGAAATTAATCAACTTCATCCCCTCAAATGATGCCTGCTTTTAAAATGTCTCTTCTTTTACCAAAATAACATATGCAATTTCTGTTTTTCCCATGCATGTTCTTTATCTGTAACTGTCTCTCTGCCAGTTACAGGGTATTGGAACTAAATGAGAAAAACCTGCTGGAGTCTGTGCGGACTTTGAGATATTTTCCACGGGGGAGTGGTTTAAATGATACCGGTTCTGACATGGAGGTCTCCATTGTCTCCAACCCTGGAGATATTCCAAACCTGACTGGACAACATCCTGAGCATCTTACTCTGGTTGACTCTGCTTTGACCATGAAATCAGATTGGATGTTCTCCAGAGGTCCTTGTCAACCTTAACCATCCTGAGATTTGGTGATTTTCCATAGTGAAAGTGACAAAATTAAATGGTAACATGGAAAGTCTTCCATTGTTTTCATTTTGACAGGCTGTATGACAGTTTGCATCGAGGTTTCCCAATCAGCGAGTTCAGCCACAGCCAGAAGTGCTGGGAGACATGAGGTGACCATGTCTGAGTGACTCTAGACAGAAACAGTCCCATAAAAATCAGGGAACTCTTGAGGTGAGGGGGAGACCAAGCAGCCATAGCGTAAGTGCCAAAGAGATAGGAAGCAAGAAGAGGGACACAAGGTGGAACTAAAGTCCAATTTGGCGGAAGGGAGCTGGATGCAGGGAAGTGTTACACATTGCCAATTTTTCCAAGCAAGGTTTGACTACAGAAAATTTGGGAATCGTTGGTCCATGATACACAGGCTTTGTTGGCTGAGCTGCACCAGTGGAAAAACATATATTGGCAAACTACCTTTCTGAGTGACATAAGCCGTGCCAGCAAAGGGATTCTTTCCTCTATACAGAGGGTGTTGCTGGTGTATCTATATCAATTATGGGTGTGATTTTTTTCACGCTTGCGACTGAAACAGCTTTGTCAACAACACTTTATAATTTAGACCTGGCTTGAGAGCTGTCCTGGCTCTCAAGCAATTGCAGAATGTTGGGTATTTTAGAGTGAACTCCTTTATTGTTGGCAAAGAAATAAAAGGACACAAATGCAGCATAGTAATTTTGAATAGATTTTTTAAAATTGTTATTCACAGCACATGCAGAATTTCTTTTTTTTTTTGTTTGGAAAGGTGGTGACTGAAGAATCAAAAACAGCACCCTTATAGCAGCTGTGCATCTTCATGGCAGGGCATCTGCTGAAATATATACTTTCTTCGTCATCAAAAGGTTCCTGTTATGACCATACCCTAACTAGGAAGGGCTTGTGATATAGCTAGACTGTCCCACAATTCCATTGGAGGCTAAGTTTACACTGGCACAAAAAGCTGGTAAACTGATACAACTTCCTGAACAAGATAAGTATAGGGCAAAAGTACTCTTTTGTAGATAAAATGGCATATACGTCAGGGGAGTTAACAGTGCTGGTTAGGAGAGGAAAGCGTGGTTTTCTTGCTCTTTGCCTTCTTTTTTGTCTTTTTCCTTTTTCTTCTTCGTAGTCTTAATCAACATAGCAATGCCAGTAAAACTCAATTGCCAGGCTGATGTATTTCTCTGTGTAATTTATTCCCACTCTGAAAAAAATCAGCTGTTTTTTGTGCAAGCCTTCTCTTTTATTCTTATCAGAGATCCTTGTATTTGATCAGAACAACAGCTCTAAAATGGCCAAACTGGTAACTCCAAGTACAGTGACATAACAGTGTTTAAGGGGGTGGTTTCCCCAGAGGACAAACTTAAAATCCTGCTGATACTAAGGGGAAACTCAGTGCTTTCTTCTCTCCTTCTCATGCTAGCCCTGGAGCTTGTTTGATGCCCCAGCAAGCTACTCTAGTTCACTATACAGGCAGAAAATGAACTCGGCAAATAACAATGCATCATTTTCTTCCAGTTTAGTGAACTAAATTGGTTAGCATAGAGATCAGATGAGCACCAGTGTCTCTGCAAAGCTAGAAGCAGCAGTGTACATGTGAGAGCAAGAGATATGAGTGGAAACACTCTTTTCTTGTCAGCATTAGGTGGATTTAACTGTCTTGCAAAACTTCCTAATGCTGGCTTAAATCTGGGTCACAAAGTGATAAACCAGTGCAAGAATGTCCGTCCACACTGAAATGTGCATTTGTGTAGCTGAGTCTGACTATCAGAGCTGTTAGGCTTGTCCACACTTGACAGTATTTCTCAATGTGGCTTGACTGGCGCTCTCCCATGCCTCTAAAGAGATGCTGTTTATAAGACTCACTTGCTGAGACAGCTCAAACCCAATTCCAAGAAAAGGACTTTCTTTTGATATCAGCATTACCAAGTCTGCCTTAGGCTCTTTGTTGCCACAGCCATTTTGATCAGAAAAGGCATTTTTTGGGGGGCTCATAATCAACGGAAGTTATTATCATACTGATAAAACAGCAAAATGGAGACCAAGTCAAAAGCAGTGTACTTAGAGTTCTGCCGGATAAGAAAATACACGTTTCCCTGATGGCAACAAAAACCCGACTGTTGTCTTTTAGATAGAGTGCTTAGCATTTAGCCGTGGACCATACAACAGTTTCTGTTAGAGCAGCAGTAGCAGAAATTGACGCTTCTTTTCCACGCAAGGTATTTTCTTTCTGTAAAGCTATTATCTTCGTTTTTTTTCTCTAAACTGCTAGACTGTCAACCTTCAGAACAGTGAATACTTAGGGATTTTTTTAATTGCGTGCATTACTTCGCTGCTACCTTGCGTGTTATGTATGCAAAATCAACCCTCCTTAAATTTTAATTGGAGAAAGAAATGTGTTTGGCTAGAAGTCCAAATGGGGGTAAAAAATACCTGAACAAAAACCAGTTTGAAGAGTGAATGTCAGAAGGTTGCTTTTTTTGTGAGTCACAGAGAGCTCTTTAGTTGGAAATATGCAGACAGCTGCCCCATGGCAGGGTAACATTTGTGAATGTTGAAAGTTGCACAGATATTAATACGAATCACTGCACATCTGCAAATTTCTCCCTAAAAATACACAGTCCATTGCTTATTATTAGTTGCTATGTAATATTCATGCATCTAAAATCATCCAGCACGGGAGGAGAAATAATTCCCTGGGTTTGATCAATTCATCTGTAAGAGCAATGACTAAATTTAGTGGATAGTGTGCCTGTCATGGAGCAGAAGCTGGAGTATTTCTTACCTTTACCTGAGGGGCTCTTTTAACAGTACTTTGTGTGTCATAAATACTGTGTGCTTAGCACTAGAATCGGAGAGACTAGTGAAAAGCTGAAGCAAACAACCCACAAGCTGAAATGGTTAGGTGAACTATTCAACAAATACCTATGACAAATAAAAGCAAAATCCCTTTGCAAATTATTTGTTCACCAAAACGAGCTGAATCCTTAACTGGTATTATTTGTAGCTAACAGGTTGTGAAGCTCTAACAGGCAAACAAACACTTGAAAGAAATGAAATACCACGGCTGATTTTAATTAGATTTTTTTACTATTAATGCATCCAGAGATATTAATTTGCTTCTCATTATGAGTGAATTAACTGAAAAAATATCAGGCCGTGAAACAATTTTTTTTTTTTTTAATTACAGACAATGGAACAGCCACAGTGAACAGGAACTTCTATTTGTTGTCTACATACTTCAAAATCTAACAGCCGCATTACTTATTACAGCAGAGATGTATCATTCCCGGGCACTCACAACACCTCCCAAAGTCCCTCGGAGGTATTTGTGACCACACTTCCCAAAGCCCTTTTTCCCTATCAGAGATGGCAGATTGTCACTGAGTCATCTGCCAGGGCAAAACCACCCGCTACCCGTCCCTTCAGCCACGCGCAGCCTAAAGCAGCAGTTTCCCAGGCTGTAGTCATTGCCCGGTGGTTTTAAACAAGTGTATAGCGAGCAGTCTGTAGAGGCTAACTGAAGATTATCAGCTTACTACATCTGTGTGGTTACTCTGATGACTAGAAAGATGGTTGCACAAGTTTGGGAAACCCTAGATGGAGACTTATTTCTCAACCTTCCTGAAATTTGAAGAGTGCTATCACAACCACCCAGTATGTGTATGCACTTAAATGTTTGTATTGAGAGTCTTAAAGGTATGCTAGAAAAGACAAGAATGCCCTTAATAATATCGACTATAGGTGCCATTTAAGCAAATATTTACACGTTTGTCTGGCAGCTGAGATCTTTAGAAGTATAATTACCTCTTAACTGTGAAAGCAGAACTTTGATTCAGGTCAGGATGTTAGGATCAGAACATGATCTTTTAAGGTTTACTGAATAATACGTGAATCTCTATATTCCAGTCTTTAAGATTTACCCTGAACCATTATTGAAATAGAAACCAAAATGGAGTAAGCTTCATTGTAACTTACAATCATTTTATTTTTCACAGCATCTTCAGTTTCATTTAATCTGTATTTGCCTGCTCAATGTATACCCCCGCTGTCTTTCTCAGATGTGGATGCAAACTGCAGGTAAGAGTATGCATACTTTTTTTTTCCTTCTTATGGCTGCTGTGAAGTTACAGTCGCAATATAAAGATGACAAGAAGTTCAAGACAAGATAAAGGACCCCAGTGTGATTGGACACTGAGAGGTGCACCAGACTTCCTCCTTTTGCTTGGCACTTCTCTTTTTATTCTTTGATTAAAGTCTTTTTCCTTTACTTACATCCTCCATTAAGATGTCTCAGTGTCATTTAGGGTGTTAATTGAGAGGAGGTTTAAGCTCATCAAGGCGATTATAAGTGATAGTTAAAAATTTCTATATATGGCCTGTGCTGGAATCAGCACAGTAGGATGCCATTTTTCTTTTATCTAACTGACATTGGTAATAATAGATGAAATTATTACTAAATCGCAGCTGCAGAGATGATATCATGATTTTTTTGTGTAATCTTTGATGAAAAATTAATTTTTGAGAGGGATAATTTAAAATGATTTAAATAGTATTATACTGAGGTCCTTACTGGTAATTAACACCAATCTTGTCAGAAGTGAATCCACTTTTGCAGCTGTTTCTAAAGATACCTACAGTATTTGTAACTTTTCTGGGAGTGAAATTATAGTGTTTGGACTTTATTTTTACTGCTTAAGGACCATTAAGAGAAAAGGATGTTAATAGAGAAGGCTTTGTTCTCCAACGGGACCAAAATCTATTTTACATTTGCAGTGTTTCTCTGTGTGTGCATTTAATTAGCTATGCTCAGCATGTAAGCAGAGTTTAGTATATGCAAAGTAGACTTTACATGGTATTTATATGTATGTGTTTGCATGCCAGTGTACACAGATATGTATATCTTTATGGGTTAGCTATATACATATACACAACTTTATTTGTGAGGGGTTTAATTGGTTGAACAGATGGCTGATCAGAAATGCTTCTTCATCTTCATCAGTGACTCGTCTTTCTTTCTTTGCATCGACTTTCATCACAGTGGCAAAAAAGTGCTCTAACGAGAAACAGCTGAAAATAGATTTTTCTTTGGTACTTTCATCATGCTTTAAATGACAGAAGTGGATTTTTTTTTGCCCTATATATAAAGACCTGCAGGAGAAGGTTAAAAAAGGAAATATAGTGAAATCTAAATAGAAAAATTTGAATGAGAATATGGGAGAGCCTCAGATTATTCCTCTTATCTTCATATTTTACTTTCTTCTTTTTTAAAGTACATGCTGATTTTTGACAAGATATATAGTCGTGGTTATTCATGCCAGCTACAGTACCTGCCAATCAGTTTTTCTTTTCCTCGAGTTTGGTGCAGAAAGGGAGAGGGAGGGACGAGAGTTGAAAGATGACACAATGCCTTAGAGGGCTGTTACTTTAGGTATTCATTAAAATAGGAGTTACATGGCCAGCTTCTACTGTTTCTGCAATTTTATTATATTCAAATCAAAGTCTAGCTTCTCTAGGCTTTATAAAGGAAACAATGTGCCTTATAAACAGAGTGCAGAGGTTATGTAGGAGTGGTTCGCTTACAAGCGGATTCATGGCTTGAGTTAACGTATAGGTATCAATCACATTTTTAATTTGAAAGAATAAGATATCCAATATTTTCTTTTGCTAGCATTGAAGTCTTTTGAAAACAGATGCTTTTCTTCTCTGCATGCCTGTGGATACGTCGCTGTTATTGCATCAACTTTGCAAATTGGTAAACTGAGGAATGTTCTGGCTGAGCCAACGGAGAAAATCATGCAGCTGATTGATTTAGTGAAAAGCAGAAGTAGAGATTGGGGATTCTGGTCTCCTCTGTTTTTTTCTCCATCAGCAGACTAAAAAACTGGAAAAGTGTGGTTTACAAAGGAAAAGTTACTCTTCACCTTTTTAGGTCTGTTTGAACTGAAAATGGAAGAAAGACCCCATGGTCCCGGTGCAATAACCTGACTTCTTCTCCCATGTAAAGCCTAGTGTGTGTAGGTTTTCTCCTCATAAACTGAGTCAAGAATCCACCCTAGTGCTCAGTGCAGCTGTGGAAGGACTATGGTCCTTGATAAGTGTATGGGCGACCCAGAGGAACATTTCTACTGCAAGATGAGGCAAAACCTGGGGCTGCAAGCAGAAGCTTTTTCAGCAAAGAGGGAATAACAATAAAGGAAGACTGAAGTTCTTCAGTACTGCTGGGATGGGTCAATCCAATGCAGATACTTTAGAGATGAAAGGGAGAAATGTGTAAACAAGAAATTTATGGAGGTTAAGCATGTGTAGGAAGCACTAAGTGTCTTACAAGCATGAGATACAGGAACAGGCAATTTCTAAATTCTATTATTTAAAAACTTTCCAAGAGAGAGAGACAGGGATTCAGGTATAAATATATATGTCTACCATCTGGCTGTTTAGTTTCAGGTCTCTAGACTGGTACAGTCTGGAGATAGAGAAGATATAATTAGGACTTTCACCTCATAGCTTTGATGTGGCTGGTCATGTGCTTAAAACAGTCCCCAGAATTTGTACCAGAATTTTCTTTTTCCACCAGAAAAATTACTGCAAGATAACAAGGATGTTTGTGTGCTGGAAGGAGAAAGAAAAGATACTGGGAATAAGAACAGCAGCTTCAGATTTTTTAGCCTTTCTTTTCAGATTGTGACCCCTTGTTTGCAGGCTTTGAAACCCTGATAGAAAGGGTGTGGGTTTAGGAGGAGGCAATCTTGGCTCAGGAGGTCCGGCAGATGGTGTTGGCAAATGGCACTGTGGGCTCCTGCAGTGTGGTGCAACACTCTGGAGGTGGATAGGGGAGCAACGAGGTTGCGGGAAGCAGCTGGTGGCAAATACACTCAAGATGGCTCCAGCAAGCAACCACAAACAGCTTGGTAGGGTGGAAAAGGAGCAGAGTATAGGTCAGAGTAAATGAACCAGTGCTGCGTTTATGTCCCACTTCAGGAAGATAGAAGAGAGGCGAAGGTCAGTAGCTGACAGAAAGGAGGGTAAGGCATTTATGTCCTTTTCACCCTTATCTTCTGTGGGGTAACCTTTCTTAATGTAAGCCTAATGTCTTAGAACCCCAAAAAACTGCTATGAAAAAAAAGTCTGTCGTCATTATTGGAGGCACTCAGTTCCCTTTCATAATGGTGTAAATCTGTAGGCTTTTCCCTGAAGAGTGCGACACACCCTGCTTAAACAAGGGTAAGTGAGAGGTAGTCAGAGGACTGAGCTACCTTCCTTCCCTCCCTCTCTCTCTCTCTCTTTTAATGTTAAATATAATAAAAATAATCCAGGAAATTAATTTCAACCACTTATTTCTCCAAGGAGATTAGTAGCTTGGAAAAAGTGTCAGGTAGTTCTATCTGTTGATGCCAATACGACTTCAGCTAAAGAGGTGTTTAGATGGTACCGGGGATAAAGCAATAGCATGAAACTAAAACAGAAGTATACAAGAAGCATACACTTGTATTCTGATTTGTTCAAAGCACTAAGACAGGTAAGAAGAAGGTATCTGCAGCATTTACACTTCAGGTAGCACCAGTGAGGAGCTAGAATATTTTGGGCAGGAGTTTACGCAAAACAGCTTCACACAGCTTTGCCAACCCATCTCCATCCAGAGCTGCAGTGTTTTTCACAACTGTGGGCCTTTATTTGCAAAGCCTTACAAAACCGATTAACTTTGTTTTATATATATTGCAAAAAACATTTTCTATGACTGAAAACAAGCAACAAAAATGTCACTAGCCTCCTGCATTTCTCAAAGGCTCAGGATCTCTCTGGATATTATTTACCTTGCCTCCCTATCTTGTCAAGATTATCTTTTACTTCGTAAGTGCATCATCTTTAGTAGTGGCTATGAAGTAAATGGCTATTAGGTTTTCAGGCCAGAAAACCTCAGGGTCCTGGCTGCAGACATGGGCAAGGTACAAAAAAACCACTCTTGGTTGGCTGAATAGGACATCGTCATTGCAGTCCTTGAACTAGAGTCCATGCCAAACATGCTATGCTGTTGCTTCCAAGATGGACAGATGGAGATCTTATAAGATAAGACAGGAGGCTCCTTCCTTGCCAATGTCTAAGCATGCTGCCTCCATACCTGTTCCAGGTGTTGATGCAAAGAAACAAGGTGACTCTTTTGCACATCATGCATGACATGCTTGGTTAAACAGAATTGAATATAAATTGTCACATCTTTTGCTGTTGCAAATCAGTGACATAATTCTTCAGTCCATCCCTAAACAGAAAGAAGAACTGTTGGTTAAAACACTCCTTAAAACTGAATGTCTTGAGATCATATCTCTATACATTAGGAAGTAGGCTTGGAATTTTTTTAAGAGTGATTTAAAGATGAACAAGGAAAAAGTGAACATGAGCTTGGATTATATCTTTGATACTTTATTAAATGTAAAAATTCTTGACAGTTGTGAGTTGGGTTTTTTCCCCTCTCTCTGTTCCTCTTTCCTGTTATATATCCAACTCCATTTACTATGATCTATGCCTGAAATGCTGGTGAAATGATGACATCATAACAGTCAAAAAGATAAAGGGGCAATGAATCAAGGAAAATAAAGTAGTTTTAGTGATAATCTGTTACTTTTTGTATTTTTCTTTTATTAGCACCACTGAGCTGTACTGCAGTATAACCTTTTGGAGAAAGTAAGTTGAAAATCTTTCTTCTTTCTCCATCTTCTTCAACCATGCTGATATGTATTTTTAAATCACTAATCAGTTCAGTGATTAAAATACAGGAAAACCAAAACTGACATTTAAAAATATCTCAGAGAAAAAAACCACAAAACCTCACTCGAGTAACAAGAATAAAATAAACCTTTCATCATTCTTCATTCATCATGAAGTATGAGCTATATAAAACTAACTCCCAGCAAGCTATTTGTAGGTCACTTCTAAAGAAGCTCCTGAGATAGTAATGTGTCCCCTGAATTGAAAAGACAAATAGATTTTCTCATCTTTCTATGAGGCATGCTTATATCTAAAAAACATTTTTGCATTGGGTTTAGGGAATCACAGAAGCACAGAATGGTAGGGGTTGGAAGGGACCTCTGGAGATCACCCAGTCCAACACCTCTGCTAAAGCAGGTTTGCCTAGAGCAGGGTGCATAGGAATGTGTCCAGGTCCAGAGAAGGAGACTCCACAAC
>VZSC01000662.1:112097-128989 GCA_013398225.1 Steatornis caripensis
TAAAGATATTTCAGTATTACATGATGTTCAGAGTTACTCACAGCATTTTCTAGTGATCTTAACTGCACACAGAGAAAAGCGCAAAAACAACCTTGAAAATGCTTTGGCAGACTTCACATGTTAATCACTGCAGAATGGTTTCAAATTAATGAACAGAGAGCAATTGTTTCTATATAAGTGCCTCGCTCTGGGACCTAAGTGAAATAGAAATTTAGTGTAGTAGTTTCGAAGACAATGATTAATATTTACATTTATCAGCTGAAAAGCCCCAAAATGTTATAAAAAGGTAACTTTTACAAAGTAGAGTATTTGTTTCCCTGCTAATAAGCAGCACTTAGCCATCAAAAGTCAGTCTCGCTTTCTCTTTCCTTCCTTTCTTACCAGAACAATTGTGATGCTGTAATGCCAAATTCATGTGTGTTTTCTTCTTGTTATGCCATTAAGATGACTCATTTGCAGTTATACTATATCACTTCCTCTTTTAAAATGTTATTTCATCCGTTTTTTGTTATTTCACAGTTGTGCTTTACTTTTTAACATACTTTTACTTGATATGTATATTTTTTAACTCTAGACATAATGTTAAAAGCCTTATCTATTCTAAGCTATTCATGAAGATAATTCAAATGCATCACAAGATAGGTAGATATCCCTGAACACTCATCACCAAATACACTCCAAAATATTTTTGCTCCTACATTTGATTGTTCCCTTCTACATATTCAAGACATATTTGATCCAAATGTACAACAAATATAAAAACATATAAAAGCTTTGAATTTTCTATGAGGAAAAGAAAATATGGAAAAATAGTATGATATTGTACTATACTTAGGGGCACTGGTTAGGGTGTTTATGCTGGAGAAAGCAGCAAAATGCACAGTTTGCCTAGTTTCTTGGAATCTTATGTTTAATACTTCTTCAGTACGGAAATCATACAAAATCACTTGAAAATGGCTGTCAAGTGTTTGATCATAGCAGTACAGAATCCCCAAGAAGCAAGAAGAAAAAAAATCCCAGCAAAGTTTTGAGAAGGTTTGAATATCACGTAACAGACTGGGCTGCAGTCTTCATACTTCTGGTGCGTTTTTAACTAGGCTACCTTGTGTTCTTTTCTTTCCTTTCCAAACCCAGTATTTAAAAGTCCCATATGGCAATAGATATTGCAGGAATAGAATGCATACAGTTCTGGAATCAATTTGATCTGAGTTAACTTGCTATATTTTAAAAGACAGATAAAATATTTTGCCTTCTCCACATTTTCTTTTGACCTGGTCCTTATCCCCTCTCCGTTGTTCTCTCATCTGCAGCCCTCCACATGGGTGTTTATGTAATGTACAGAACTTTCTTTTTCAGTCCTGCTCAGATTTAGAAGAAGGGGGTGGAGATAGTATAAGAGATAAGAGTTATTCTGCCCAATGGCATATATGCTTAGATAAGAGACAGGTGGGACTGAAGTTGACATATTCTATATGTGATAATGCCACACCAGACACATTAGGTATGTGCTCTTCATTAATGAAACAAGGATGAGAAAGAACGTGAATAGAAAAAACCCAGAATTTTACTTGACACTTGTTGATGCCAGAAACTCTATTTAACTTTCTAAGAACAAAGTTGATGTTTAAACGTAATTTTCCCTTATGATCTTGACTGATGACTCTGCCTTTTACTGCAGACCCTTATCATAAGAGTTAACTTGTGCTCAAGGTCAGTAAAAAAATCTGAACAGGGATACTGTTAAGGAATAATCCAAAAATGTGCTTGTTTTACTTCATACACTGCTTAGCAGAGATTCCACTGCTCATGACTGACAGCTCTTTTCAACCGTCAGAGATTTTGTGTCATTAGGTCAATAGATTTAATATCCTGAGGATATCCCCTTCAGATTGCTGATCGGCACCTTACAACAGCCAAAGGCCTGACCTCAAACTGTTTTCAGATCTAAACTGAACCAAGTGGATGTCAAACTAGGACTTTGGGAGCCTAATCAGTACAAAGTGTGTAGCCTGGTAGTACAGCCACGATCTAAACTTGGTAGATGCTGAGTTCACCAGAACCTTTTCCTTCTGTAATAAAGGTACAGAGAAAAGAATGCATATATTCTTGAACTGTTCTTTGCCGGGGAAATGTGTTCGCAAATCTGGACTAATGTCTACAGCTGTACAAAAGCTACATAAATTTGGAAAATTAGTTGTTAGTGGGAAACTACTTGTTTGTTTCTTAATGTATTTTTAATAGTTCCATGTGTATACTCTCTTCTTGTACCTGGTGTCATACAGAAAGTAAATGTGATCTTATTAGTGACTAAAGAACCACAGAAAATTTCATCAGATATCTAAAATTTCCAATCCTATTCATAGTTATTTCAAAATGTTTAAAAGATAATTATAAATTCCAATTTTCTTGAGAAATCTCTGGTCCAGCCAGATTTCAACTGAAATTGAAGCACAAGAACAGACCTTTCTCGGATTTGTTTGTTTGGTTGGTTTTTTTTTTTTTTTTTTTTCCCTAGGTGTCTTTTTTCTGTCTGGCTCCTTATTGTAAGCCAGCTGATGGTGATTTTCAGGTCAAAGAAATTTCATTCCCACAAGTTTTGGGAAAATAGATGGAATAGCAGAGAAGAGATACCCAAATCAAGTCCCTACTGAGCAAGATACATCTTTGTAAGCTAAAGTGCATTATTAGTCAACAGAGAGTACATATGGGATAGAGACATTACCAATGCCTCAGTTACAGTAAAGGCTTAGGACTCTGCTTGAACCCCATTAGACACAGATAATACAATCATGAGTCAGGAAACTATAAGCTTCATGGGTTGTATATCTCATTGTTTCCTTCCCTGAGTCCAAAGGAAGGTCTTGTGCAGGGTCACCAGAAGCTCACTGACAGCTTGAGGGGAATTGGAGTTGTTAGCATGAGTAGCACTGTCACAGGAGGATGTTTTTCCTCTGTTCCCAATGGATCTCCAGGGCTTCCATACACTAATTAATGATGGAGGCTGCTGTTGTGGGAAAATAATATAAAGGCCCAGATTTTCTGCTGCAGGCAAGGAGCAAGGAGTGCTAATTGGGAGGGAGGTGTGAGCAAAGATACCACCTTGCACTGACTGATCATTAGCCAGCTTTTGTCCCTTGCCATGATTTAGAGCAATCTGAGGGTGACTGTAAATTATGTGGACTGCTAGTGGCACCAAAGGACCATTATGTTAGCTAGGCCTTGCTGATGTGTGGGGTATACTTGCTACAGTCTACGTATTATCTGCTGAAGTGGAGAACATTATACGTTGATTTTGAGACTGGGCTAAGGACTAGTTTGGACTACTGGGAGGAAGCATTATGTCAGAATTTAAGGCCTTTACTGGGAGTTCTGATTTAAAGTAAATCTTCATATCAGTCAGATGCTTAGAAAAAAGGTGGTTTACAGAAGAGGTCAATGAACAGAAAAGACCCTCTGGCTGAGTGTATAGCAGAGCTTTAACTTCTTCTACTGCCTGAGTATAGCGGGTTCTGCATCTGCTGAACATCCCATGCAGTGCATTAGGCTGTGGCTCCAGTGCGAAATCAAACTTATCAGACACTCTGCTGTAGAAAATATCTTCTGAGTATCTATACAGTGTCTCCTTGACAAGCTTCTTTATGCCTTGGTCTTCTTCCTCTGTAGCTGTCTCATAGGGGTGACAGGATTTGACCAATATGTATGACCAATATGTGTAAGATAAGGATGACATGAAGAGGAAAAAGATAAAAGAGGAACAACTTACACGTTCTATGTCTAAAAAAACAAAGGCCAGGCAAAGATATGGAAGTCTTGCTCTGAGCAAGGTTTATAAGACCTAGCAGAAATGTAAGCTGTCCTGTCAGCTTTGCATTTGATTTTTTTCTGATCATATTCTATCACAGAGAGTCAGTGCAGAGACAGAGTCATTACTGTTCCTACACGTTATGGTACTTTGGCACTAGGCCATTCTGTGCATACATGCCAAGATGCTTTTATAAAACCATTAAAAAAGCAGTACTAATTAGATATTTAGAGGACTAGAAATCCTGAAGGTTAAAATACCAGTGAAGCAGTTACGACCACAAGTGTGTGTTACATAAGTAAGCCCATAAAGGGCTTTCTTCACTGGTGAAAGCAAATGTTATAAACCCTAGATTTCTTTTATAGTAGAACAGCTTAGATTGTTAAATGTTTTTATATGTGTGCTACTATTCCATACATTTGTTTTCATTTATTATCTTTTTTTCAGTTATATGTAAAGGCCTCACCATCATACCTCTTACTGCACACAAAAAAATACAGTTTCTACATTAAATTACTTGCAATCTTATAACATTTCAGTTTACATATGTATTCCAAGGTATACTTTAAGATAGCAGATAGATACTATTGATGATGTAGTAGAGAATGAATGTGGGCATGATGTGAAAGGTTTTTTATTTAAAATTGTTTGTTTTCATGTAACAGTTTCCATAGCCTGCAAACTTTGAAGTACACTAGGATACTTAACTGGGGAAAAAAAAAGACAACCAAGGAGGGAAAGCCTACTGTGTCATGAATGGCTTGGAGAAGGTGGAGATGGAAGAAACATTCAAAGAAAAGGAACTACGGACAGTCAGTGAAAAGACTAGGGAACAAATTAAAAACAAAAAGAGGACAGCTGCTTATATNGATACTTAACTGGGCAAAAAAAAAGACAACCAAGGAGGGAAAGCCTACTGTGTCATGAATGGCTTGGAGAAGGTGGAGATGGAAGAAACATTCAAAGAAAAGGAACTACGGACAGTCAGTGAAAAGACTAGGGAACAAATTAAAAACAAAAAGAGGACAGCTGCTTATATGTCCTCACAAAATTGTGACTAGGTGCTAGAGAATGTTATGGTGATCAATAGGAAAAATGGCTGAAAAAAAAATTAGACAAAGTCATGGAAGCCAAACAAAGTTACTGTGTCCTCCTTTTGGGACTATTAGACGTGATGACCTGATGTAACTACCTAAAAGGAATTTGCAATTTGCCAAATGTTTAAAGCAGGGAGGGTATATTTAGGGAACAACCATTCTATTACATTTCTTCCCTAAACATCTGCTATCATCAGTAGTAAAAGATGGGATACATGGACCTTTGATCTAATCCAGTTGAGCAGCTCTTATAGACAAGATGTTGATCCCTATGTATATTTGTGGCTGACAGCCTATGTGAATAGTGGTGATAAAGTTTTTTTTCACTCTGGAGATATTTTAGAGGCTCTACTCCAAAACAGAAAAGTGGTCTGAGAGTAGAGTCCTTCACTACAACTATGAGGTACAGCAAACACTCCTGCAACATGACATGAGGTTGCAGTCACGACGCTGTGCCATCCATCCCCCTCTCCCTATTTAAACTGCGTCTGTATACAGCCCTACCTTCTCTGGTTCATAGCAAATGTGACTTCCTTCTGAAACATGAAAAGCAGTCCGGGAAATTGGACAAAGCCTTTACTTGCAGCAACANCCATCCTCCTCTCCCTATTTAAACTGCGTCTGTATACAGCCCTACCTTCTCTGGTTCATAGCAAATGTGACTTCCTTCTGAAACATGAAAAGCAGTCCGGGAAATTGGACAAAGCCTTTACTTGCAGCAACATTTGACTATCGTCTGTATTAACCCAGTCTTACACCTTTGTGTAGAATTAACATGTTCAGTAGGTCCAAGACTGGTAGTAGCTCAGCTCTCAGCTTGCTCAGACCTTAATCATTGTACCTTACTGATCAACTTATGCTTTGGTTTCAGAAGGTGATGAAAAGAGAGACTATTTTCCCAGCTGAATGCAGAATACAACTGAGAAATAAAGGTGAGCATATTTTTGTTACATGTCCTGATTTACCTCTATCTCTGCATGTTGTTTGGTATTCTGACCCCACTGTTCTACTTCCCAAATAACTTGAGATGACCCCTAACAGCTGCAAAAAGTGTCACAATCACTAAAAAAAGTCTAATATAAATCTAAATATCTGAAATGCAGGGTAAAATTATTGTCTGGGCTGTGGTGATTCAGCATCATTGTGTTTGCACTTACATACTAGCAAGTCCACATGGACACAGACACACATACAAGCACAGAAATGGCAGGGGAAAAGGTGAGAAAATTGCACAATTATGAGACTAACAGAAAGCAAGACGACGGTGTTGTGATAGTGTACCTACTACTAATGATGTTTGATTCAGAGACTCCTTGCCTTAAATGACAACTTATCAAAGTTATCCTGTGCAGATGTCCCTCTATTTTTGTTCCCCTGATTTTGTAATCCTCTTTCAGCCTGACACCCTGTTTTCCTTAGCTGCGGGGGATAATATAATAAAACAGGTATGCATACGTCTGTGAGTTGCACTTAAGCTTGTATGTGTACTGTGTACATATACATAATATTTTTAGATAATATATAAATGTGGTACATACATAGGCATATGTATATATGCACACACAAATTAATACTTTGATGTATTTAGCATTTTCAACTAATTATACCTTGCAGTCTCATGTTAATTCCCATTTGAAACATTTGGCACTATTCCTCCTAATTCATTTATATTAATGAGGGGAGGATCCTCTGAGCAATAATCAGTTAAAAATCATGACTAGCTTTGTTAATAAATACCAGATTGGTACATGATACTGTATTGGCTTGTCCTTAATTAGGAAGCACTGGAAGGAGTACCAAGAGGGAAATACTCATAAATTTTTCTTTTAAAGTCTAACTGCTCTCTTTCTAGTATTTGCATCTTTGAAACAGAGCAAAAAATGATAACTTTGAAAATTTTTAATTTTCCTACACTTAAACCAGCTTATCCTTAATTAAGATATATATTTGATATAGAAGTTTTTCCAACCAAGTCCATGTAGGAAAAGAAAAATCAAGAGAAACATAAGCAACATTGCTAAGTATTAGGTAATTATAATACTTAATTTAAATATTAGAAAACTAGAAGTTTTATGAAGCATTTGGGGAGGCTGGATGGCTCAGGGAACTAGTAATGAACTAGTGAAGTCTTCACTTCTAGGTGATTGATTGCAATTGCATCAAGGAAAGGCTAGAAAATTGTTCCTGTAAGCCTGTGTGTAGCAGTGGCTGGGTCCTGCTCTCGTAAGCCAGGTCTTACTCTAAGCAGGGAGTCCAGGAGTGAATGGTCATCAAAACAGAATTACAGATGTTAGCAAGGACAGGCATGCAATATCCCTGCAGCTTGAATAGTCCGGAATGGTAATGGGTAAGTTGTTCATATAGTCATTGAAGTTTTCCTGGGTTTTTCAAGCTCAGAATCCTTTAAAGTGGCAACTTTTTCTGGCACCACTTACACTGGTTTTTTTTCTCATGCTTTCTAAATACTTAACATCACAGTAGGCTTGCCAATGTGCAATACACTGGTTCTTGTTTATGCCAAACACCTTCAGCATATGTATGCTTATGTTATCAGTAGTCAGTAATATGAATTACTAATACAGGAAAAACTTAATTAACAATGAACAACAGAATTAACTGAATTAAAATTAACTGAACAACAGAACAGCAGGGACCGATGGCCCTGTTTTATGCCATGGTGGAAACTGAAGTCACCACGTCTTATCAGGGTCTTTAGAATAGGTTAGTAATTTAAAGTCTGACTCATGGATGTGCTGACCTGGTGTGCAGCAGCACTGAACTCTGCTCCTGCCAGGACAGTGTTGGTAGAGAAGATATGCCAATATAAGCCTGTTTTGTGTTGGTCAAACGGGCTTGAAGGTGACGTACCAGCTAACTACAAATATTGCTTATACACTCATTTTATCTGAAACTCTTTTTCAATTCATCATATCATACCCTTGCAGCCCTTCTTTCTTACACCTAGGCATTCATATCTGTACTTTCAGAAGAGAAGTCTTTGTACTGTGACATTCATATGGGTGGGAAGATGGGAAGGTTGTTCGTGGGTGGCTACTTGGCACAGTGCTTATTCTAGCTAAGCACTTCTGATCCGGAAGGCAAGAGACTAGGCTGAGGTGTTGTTGTCAATTTGCAAAGTTGTGTCTCCATTTTCCTCTCCAGCATTTGTTTGCCCAGTCTGTTCATCCTGCAAGCAGCTTGGGGCAGAGACTGTTCCTTATAGTGTGTGTATAAAGCTTCTGGCACAGTGAACTTGACCTCCCTTTGGACCTCAAAGATTTGCTAAAGAATAAAAGTTCTTACAATGACAAGAGGAGAAAAAACTTGTGGGGCAGTGTACCGAGAGGGGCGCCATGGGAGGGATGGGACAATGAGACCATCCAATGTAATTGTGAGGAATGACTTTCCAGGGCAAACCAGGGGCAAGCCCATTGAGAAGAGTGGGGTGGTAACAATATCTTCTGGTGTAGCTGTGCTCAATGGGGATGGACCAAGCCCTTGGTTGGTGGCATGAGATGTCAGGCCCTGAGCACTGCGGGAACAAGTGGAGGGCTGTCATGAGAAGACAGAGATAGAACAAAAGTTGATCTGTTTTGAGAAACTGGTTTTCAGAAACTTCCCTGTATCAGAAGTTCTCCGAATATCTCTTAGCCCTAATAACACTTCCTCCTTTTATGTCTTTTCAACTCCTATTGTTCTCACCCACTTCCTCCTTTCTCTTTCAGTACTTCGTATCTCCTTAATCAATAGTTTAGGGAAGCCGCCTTGTTTGGAATAAGAGAGGCCTGAGGAGATTATTAACAAAAGTGGAAGAACCTCTTATGTGACTGAATTTTGACTCCTAATCTGACCAAGTCTGACCTCCTGCCTATCTATCTCCCCTTTCTCTGGTGCTGAGACACAACTTCATTTTTTCTTGAATAATGAAGGAAGGCTGGGAGGGAAGCACAAAGGGCCAAGTGAGAAGAGGGACTGCTGGGGCTGGACAACGTGGGCTGGATGCTCCACTGAGCACTTCCCCGTCTAAGCATCTTGTCCCTGAATCATCAGTAGCATTTATGACTAAAGAAATAAACATCAGTACACCACCAATTTCAAAATCTGTTTAGCAATCCTGAGCAGCAAGTCTCACTGTTTGTTGACTAAGAGTGAGAAAAAAGTAATAATTTGAAAATTAATTAATTTTCTCTATCTTTTAATTGCTCATAACAAATGATAAAATATTTCTAAAATAATCTGAAAATTGTTTTAAAAAATCACTTCACAGAATACTTTTAAATTTGCCAGTGACAGAATGATTGTAAATATATATCAAACAGCTGCTTTCAGATGCAGGTAAGCTGCTATTGAAAAGATATTTAATCCTAACTGCTTATGCCTGCTTTTGATGATAGTGCAGTTGAGTATTTTGTTATTTAATAATACATTCAAGCACCTGTTTAGAGAAGGTACATTCCACCATGGTCCAAAATGAAAACAATCCCATTACTTGTCAGGGTTTCATTCATAATTCTTGTATCATGCTCTGATTAGAGTATACATTGAACCTCAGATGAGCATTACCTAAGGCACATTGAGTTAAATGCACTGTATAAACTAGGCACAAACCACAAAGCTACCTTTAACTTGCACAAAACAGCAAGTAGAAATTGATTAAAATATGCATTCTACTAATATAACGGCTGGTCTCAGTATAAAAATTAATTAATGCTAATAGTACACAATCAAAACTGCTTTTAGAAATCTTCTTAGAACATTAACTAAAATGTTCATCCTTTTAATGCATTTGACTGAACCTCTGAGACTAAAAGCTTTGCTTCCTCCATGCAAATGCGAAAAAAAATCACAGCCTGAATTTTCAAGCGGTTATTTTATAGCAACCTCCCCCAGCCATTTGCTTTTGGATTTCTTGTTAACCTGAGCCTGGTCCCAGGCCATGTGTGAGGTTGTACTATTAGCTACTACAGATTAAGGTGGCAGCCCTGGGAATCGAGGCCAATAACATATGCAGATTGAGCCAAGGAGCAGAGAAGGAGATAACTAAATGAAAAAAGGGGAAAGGGTATTGTGTTTAAAGAGGCAGCTCAGCGATATTCTAGGCTGTCGGCTCACAGTTATTCTGAGCACAAGGTATGAACGTTCGTTAAAAAAACCCTCCAGAGTACTCTCTTTCTCACAGTCTTGATTTGTTTGGTTGCTTTTGACATTTGCACGAGACACTTCTCTTTTTTTGGATGAATTTTACTTAACTGATTTCACTTCCAAAACATAAAACTTTAAAGAACCACTAGTGTGGGCACAGCAAGGGTCTAATCCTCTGGCTCCAATGGGATCTTGTGAGAGGTGCCTTGGACCGGCCTTGGACTTTCAGACTCCCTTTGCATAGCGTCACCTTATGAAGTTCAACAAGGACAGTGTGAGGTCTTGCACCTGGGAAAACATAATCCAGGAGTGCAGCACAGGCTGAGATCTACCCAGCTGGGGACCAGCTCTGTGGAAATGTCCTGGTGAACAAGCAGCTCAATACGAGTGAACAGTGTGCTACTGCAGCAGCAAAGAAAGCCAATAGGGTGATGGGTTGCATCAACAAGAGCATCACCAGCAGAGATAAAGAAGTCACTATCTCACTCTACTCAGTGCTTATCAGGCCACACCTAGAACACTGCTTTTAGTTTTGGTCCCCACTATACAAAAAAGATGCGGACAGGCTGGAGAGGATCCAGAGAAGAGCCACAAAGGTGATCAAAGGACTGGGAAGGGACTGTGAGGAAAGGCTGAGCAAAGTGGGTTTGTTCAGCCTTGAGAAAAGAGGGGAGACCTCATCACCATGTTCCAGTACTTAAAGGGTGACTACAGAGAAGATGGAGACTCCCTTTTTACAAGGAGTCACACAGAAAAGATGAGGGGTAATGGGTACAAGTTACTCCTGGGGTCATTCTGATTGCACGCAACATGAAATTTTTTCACAATGAGAACAATCAGCCATTGGAACAAACGCCCGAGGGAAGAGGTGGATTCCCCAATGTTGGACACTTAGGATTCAGCTGGACAGGGTGCTGGGCCATCTTGTCTAGACTGTGCTTTTGCCAAGAAGGGTTGGACCAGAAGATCCTTGAGGTCCCTTCCAACCTGGTATTCTGTAATTCTATTGTTCAGTGAAATCTCTCAGTATCATTGGTGTATATCTCCAGGAAAAAGCCTTCAATCTGAGATATCAGTTCCCAGTTTTGTGGAACTAGTCTTGGTTAAGTTCCTCATTTCCCTGAGGAAACTCAGGGAAGTTTATCCAGAACAAACCACCGCCTGTCTTCAACATCCCCTCCCCTCTGCCTGTGTGCTAGTATGGTCAGCTTCACAGTGGCTAATTTGCCATCTCCTCAGCTTTGCTTTGGGTACATGCTTCACTGTCTTGTTCTTTCTTTACAGGTACAGCGTGTTGTCTTTGTTCTCTTCTAGACTTACGGTGACCTGGGCCATCTCAGCCATGAATATCTGTCACTACTGTCAGAAAGATCCAAAGTGCTGTTCCTTCACGGAGAGATGCTCTCAAGGCAATCTCTGATGCTGTCTGTTCCATGCTTTTTTCCTGTCCTTATAGATTTTAATAACAAAAACATTAACATACAGAAACACTTCATCATAAGCCAGGTGAGAGCTAACTAGCCCCCTTTTTTANGGACTGTGAGGAAAGGCTGAGCAAAGTGGGTTTGTTCAGCCTTGAGAAAAGAGGGGAGACCTCATCACCATGTTCCAGTACTTAAAGGGTGACTACAGAGAAGATGGAGACTCCCTTTTTACAAGGAGTCACACAGAAAAGATGAGGGGTAATGGGTACAAGTTACTCCTGGGGTCATTCTGATTGCACGCAACATGAAATTTTTTCACAATGAGAACAATCAGCCATTGGAATAAACGCCCGAGGGAAGAGGTGGATTCCCCAATGTTGGACACTTAGGATTCAGCTGGACAGGGTGCTGGGCCATCTTGTCTAGACTGTGCTTTTGCCAAGAAGGGTTGGACCAGAAGATCCTTGAGGTCCCTTCCAACCTGGTATTCTGTAATTCTATTGTTCAGTGAAATCTCTCAGTATCATTGGTGTATATCTCCAGGAAAAAGCCTTCAATCTGAGATATCAGTTCCCAGTTTTGTGGAACTAGTCTTGGTTAAGTTCCTCATTTCCCTGAGGAAACTCAGGGAAGTTTATCCAGAACAAACCACCGCCTGTCTTCAACATCCCCTCCCCTCTGCCTGTGTGCTAGTATGGTCAGCTTCACAGTGGCTAATTTGCCATCTCCTCAGCTTTGCTTTGGGTACATGCTTCACTGTCTTGTTCTTTCTTTACAGGTACAGCGTGTTGTCTTTGTTCTCTTCTAGACTTACGGTGACCTGGGCCATCTCAGCCATGAATATCTGTCACTACTGTCAGAAAGATCCAAAGTGCTGTTCCTTCACGGAGAGATGCTCTCAAGGCAATCTCTGATGCTGTCTGTTCCATGCTTTTTTCCTGTCCTTATAGATTTTAATAACAAAAACATTAACATACAGAAACACTTCATCATAAGCCAGGTGAGAGCTAACTAGCCCCCTTTTTTATTTGCATTTGTTCTAAATTTCAAAGACAATTTAACATTACAAAATCTGAACAGATCACTTAAGGAGACATTATTAATGGAAATATTAAACAATTAAAATAAAACTCTTAATGTAACTAAAGAAAATGTTCATCCACCCTGCCAAATGGAGTGAATAGTTATAGGGTTTGAGAGGATAAATGGATGTGTGGTAAGCCATCTAACTTCATGGGTAGCTAGAGATATCAGCAAGCTACCTAGAAAGACATGGATAACTGGACCTGTGGGATACTCAGGGCTAAATGATCCTAAAACGAAGACAGCTTTCTTTCGAAGGTGTTTACTGGCACAAGTTAGATGTAATGTTAATCTTTAAAGAACTATCTGTAAGAAGAAAATACAATCCATGGTTATGTGCTTTACAGTTTCTCTCTGGGGATGATGAATTATTGGTAGTCCTGAGAAAGGCTCCTTCCTTTTCACCATTTCAAAGCAGACAGAGCTAAAGTTGTAGATGATGAATGTGGCTGTAAGATTGGTGAATGCACACTGAGAAGGGGGTGAGCAGCAAGTCTTCTGGCTTTGTCTTAAACTTATTTGAGAACTGGTAAGAGCCTTGCTGGCTATTCCAACTGCATTAAGCAAGATTGTTGGTAAGTATTTCAACTTAAGGAAAAACTCACTGCTTTAAAAGAAGGGTTTCCCACAACACTGGTCCAATGGAACAAATATTTGATACAGGGAATCTTTGTACAATGTGGATTTTATTTGAAAATTTTCCTTGGGCATATTATACCAGATTACATAAAATCTAATAAAAGAGTGGACATACTAAGAAAAATCATTAGTACATCAAATCTAGTCTACTGTCTTTTGAAAATAGCTTGTAATGGATGTTAAAAGAAGGAATTTCAGAAGAAAACAAACACAGTTTCTCCCCCAATTTAATCTCTCTTCTTCTGGTAATATGATGTGCAAGGGATTCTGAGATGAATGGGGCATCTGATGTCTCTTGAGAGACTTTTCTTTCATGGTTTTTAACTGTTCTCCGAAATTATTTATACTTCTGGCATCCAAAACATAGTCTGCAAAGGGGTTCCACAGTTACATCAAAATATACTTCCCTTGGTTTATTTTACATCTGATACTTGATATTTCTCTTCAAACTGGCAATCCAAATTACTTTGTAATCTCTTTTTAAAAATTATAATAGCTAGTCAAGGACCTATCATTAGTTGTCTTTACTGTGGAGTTTTTTCCATTGTATAGACTTGCATCTTATTTTACTTGCCTTTTCACCATCCCTATACTCAGCATTGTATTCTTCTCATCTAAAATTAACTCTCTGAATACCAGATACTTAGTGTAAACTGTATCTGCCCTATGACAGGCATCTAAGAGAAACAGAACGAATCATTGGCTGGAAACATCACTGCTTTATTCCTTGCTTGTAGAATCTCCATTAATTCATTTCTCTGTAAGCCTGCTGATGTGTGTGTGTGTGTGTGTGTGTGTGTTTTCAATATTTCCAACCAATTTCCCCAGTAAAGAAATTAGACTTACTGCTCTACAGCTTCCTGGATCTTCTGCCCCACTCCAAAATGCTTTTAAAAATTTGTATCATATTTCCCACCTCCATTCCTTTGGCATTGAGGCCAATTTAAGCACTAGGTTACACACCACAGTGAGTAGTTTGGCAATTTCATATTTGAGTTCCTTTAGAGCTCTTGCATGAATACCATCTGGTCCTGATGATTTGTTACTATTCATTATATTGATTTGTTCTTAAACCTCTTCTACTGACACATCAATTTAAGACAGTGCCTCGGATTTGTCCCCCCAAAAAGAGTAGTTCCTGTGTGGAAACCTCCCTAAGCTCTTCTGCAATGAACACTGATGCAAAGAATTAATTTAGCTCTTCTGACATGGCCTTATCTTCCCTGAGTGTTCTTCTTACATCTGTAGGCCTGATTGACCCCCTGGAGGTTTTCCTGATTCTGGTGTTTTTGCAAAAAAAAGAAAATTATACCTTTAGCAAGTTATTTTTCAAAACTTTGTATCATCTCCAGCATTCTTTTAGTTTTGTGTTTAGGCTGCTACAGTTTATATTCTTTTCCATTTTCCTTTGTCAGAAAACATAGCATGAGACACAGCAAACAAAGGAAGCAAACAAGTAGGTTATTTGGGACAGGGTAAGAAAGACAAAGTAACAAAAACCCAAGACTGTTAGCTATTCTTAAACAATCAAGAACACCACCAAATGTCATTGCTTGCCTGGACTCCTCTGGATATTGTGAAAAAGGTGAATTCTACTAAAGAGTGAGAATGATTACTAGCTATTATTTGGCAGGTTCACTAAGGATTTAGAAAAAAAATAATTACGTTTGTATCTAATTTAAATATTTTTATCGTCTTTGAGAAAAGTTGCTTAATATTTCTGATATCCACCACTTGGTGGAAAAGCCACATCAAAGGGCAGTAAATTTTTTTTGTTTCATGTTAAGACAAAATGAAGTTATTTCAGACCAAAGAGCTATTACAATGACCTTCATAATTGTATTAATAGCAAACTTTTATTGGTTAGCTTCAAATGTTTTAATCCAGCTTTCAGCTCAAATTTACAGTTTCATTTGTATCTTCTCACAGTTCATTGTCACCCTAGATTTTCAAGAAGATTTAATTAATGTCAACATCTTTTTGTCTTCTCTTTCTTTTTCTTTCTGTATTTTATCTGGAGAAACAGAAAATAGTTGAGTGTAAGTGAAACTTTCTCCTCTGCATCTGAATGCCGTCAACTGAGCAATAATATACATAAGGAGAAGGACTTCTGCACATAATGCTGTTGTATATTTGCTAATGCAGTGACATAATAACTGCAGAAATAGTGCAAAAATGATATATAAAAGGGAGATGGAAGACTGAAACAAAGCTAACTGTGGGTTCCCTGCTGATAGATCTCATTTGCAGTAAAGATTTAGGAGCAGGCTAGAAATTTGGAGGAGGAGGAAGAGAAAACAAGGAAAAGAAGTAGAGGAAAATAAATATTTTCCAGCAAATTTGCTCATGCTGCTCATACTACAGCTCATTATGAATCCAACCCAAGCACAAAGATCCAGGACAAAACAGTAGGACTTAGAGAAATCTTTCCCTCCTTTTTGTTACTCCGTGCAGAAAAAAAAATCAAATAGTCTGAACTGTAAACCTGTAAGAGGTGGTCCACATCAACACCAACTACGGAGCAACACAAAAGGAAAACTATTTGAGAAGTTTGTGAGGGGAAACTCTTTCCTCCACATGGTTTCTCCTCTGTGAAGCCCCTTCTCCCCATGCCCAGTGGCCAGGGTGTTCTCATCTAGAAGATCTTTGTGTGAGGCATCAAGGGGCTTAAATTTACATCATGTCTTTAGCTTGAAATTTACAGTATTAGCATTCCTGATGAGAAACAAAAGAGTATTTCTACTTTCTCTTTGCACCTCGGAAGGGCAAAGAACAATCATCAAGGCAGCTATTATAGTGTGCTATGAACACAGGAGCATCGGAAGTCTTGTGTGGCTGGTTTTCCACTGGTCATCCCTCCAGGAGAAATTTTAATGGACAGAATTTGTTGTTTGCAGTAATCTGCTATGTTTAAAATGTGAAAGAAGAGTAAATCATTCTCTGTTTTTTTTTTCCCCTTTACCAGTCCAGCAGTAAGTAACAACCACAGAAATCTTATTCTTGTAATAACTTTGCTCATGCAAATTGCTTGACTTTTATGCTTATTTTAGTTGATTTTAATGGGGTTAATTATGTCAAAGAGATGTTCTCACTTGTGAAATAGTTTTCAGGATTAGGTTTTTGGATAACATCAGGTAGAAAACCACTATTTTGGACATATATCAGAGGCAAGGCTGAGAATCACTATTAAGGGTGTAATTCTTGTTAACAGACTAATGCAAAAATGTTTTATTTCTTCTTTTTGTGCATAGCAAAATTTTACTGTGATTAATGAGAATATAAATGAGAGCTAAACACACTTTTTATTTGCCTGTGTTTTCCCAGTTTTTCTTTGAAAAGCGTGTAACTTCCTTGAGCAGGAAGCAAATATCTTCACATTATAACTCAAAAAGGTGCATAGATGGTGGGGAGAGGTGCCAGCTAAGGTGACACTCCAGCTGACATGACCTGGTCATGGCTGCACAGCTGTGCAGAACTCTCTATCCAGAAGGCATTGGGATCTAGATCTGAGAAAGACTAAGAATATGTTAGTATTTTTTCATGTTAAGAGCAAAACAGGAGGAGAATTAGTCACAATTATCTTAGAATCATAGAATCATAGAATCATAGAATGGTAGGGGTTGGAAGGGACCTCTAGAGATCATCTAGTCCAACCCCCCTGTTAAAGCAGGTTAGCCTAGAGCAGGTTGCACAGGAATGCATCCA
>VZSC01000662.1:129462-180686 GCA_013398225.1 Steatornis caripensis
CAAGGGCACACTGCTGGCTCATGGTGAGCCTGTTGTCCACCAGCACTCCCAGGTCCTTCTCCGCAGAGCTGCTCTCCAGCAAGTCAACCCCCAGCCTGTATTGGCACATGGGGTTGTTCCTCCCCAGGTGCAAGGCCCTACACTTGCCTTACACTTATCTTCTTATACTGCTTTTAAATTATTAAATTACACATATACATATTGTTCGGATGTTCGAAGTACCTGTAGATGATTCTGTCCTCACATGGAATTGTGGGTGCTCTTTGACATAGCAAAACAGACTTTTTTCAATTTAGTGTTTTCTGCATATTTAAATAATTAAACACTAGATTTCATATGTGATCAACAAGATTTTTCTTTTTATTAATTTATTTTGTTGTTGGAAAAACAGAGAACATGTATGTAGGTATATTGCTGCTGTTGGCCCTGTACTGCCTAAAGTTCTAGAGAGCACTTAATTTTTAATTTTACTGCATATGATTCAGTATGATAGAGAGCGTTATTAGTGCTGCAGTGCACAATGTCTCAGTGGATCATTGGTATACTTACAGTTGTCATAGTCAGGGGTAATAAAGCTTACGGATTCTGTACCATAATATATTTCTCTTTGATTTTTCATCTCAGACACAATGGAGTGTTTTGGAATACCATGGTGTAGCAAGTAGTGGGTTTGATGGGTTAGACATCTTAACTTGGCATTCTACAGTTAGCAGTTTCTTCTGTTTACAATGAAGTTACACAGGTTTAATGATTCTACAATTACATAAAAATATTATCAGACAATTTCAAAATCTCCTACTAGCATGCTCATTCATATTATTGTAACATTCTCAATTACAGTAATCTATGTCTGATGATTCACTTTACTGCAAAACTTAATCTGAATTTCTTGTTAATCTATGTTGTGTCAGTGTTTTACATCAAACATAAATAAATGCCTCAAATTTGTTGTCAGGAATAAAAAATGTTAATTAGACTACTTAATAGAATAATTTTTATGTACTAAAGTTTGTTATTTGGTTGTTGCAAAGTAGCCTACTTCCAGTAGACACAGCAACATCTGGTTGACTTTCTGAGAAGGAATGAACAAATTTCTCTGAGTCAGTAGGTAGTAGTGGCAATGACAGAGACATCAGTAACCCATCTCAGGTCCAGACAGTGATCATCTCATTGCAGAGGAGTATATGCGAACACTTTCTAACAGAAGAAAGTAACAGCTGCACTGCATTTATAGAAAGTTATCTTAGCTGATTTATCAGCTTGCACTCGGGACAAGTTTTCTTGCCCTCATCTGTGAAGCCAAGTTGTTGTGATGGAGGCCACCAGCAGGCTAAGGAAGGAAGGAATTTAAAAGTATGGGAGAAATGCATGTCAAAATCTGTTTAAGACAATATGAAAAACTGCTCACGTACATACAAATAGGTGAAAATTCTTTTTCAGCTTTATTTACCTGAGAATGAATTTCAGTTTGAAGAGGCCTTTATGTCGTTTCAGGAAAAGCACCTAAGATATAAGCAATTTTCAACAAGAGTACTACACATTTGTCTTTATAACAATTTGTATGTAACAGCTTTTATGCAAATGACACTAAAGTGGCACCTTTTTTCTAAATTGGACATTTTTATGGTTATAATTTTCTTCTGTAATAACAGTAAAAAAATGGCTGTCCCAGTGGAGTTGAGCATTTCATCTCTAGTGCTGTTTTGTGAAGTTGGAATGACAAGTTTCTTTCATTTGCGCAAAGAATGACAAAAAACCCTATTTTTCATCATTCTTGTCTGACTTGGTTGAGGCAGTTATGCTTGGAAGCAGCACCAGTCCCCTGACACCAACCTCTTCTTTGCCAGCAAGAATGGTATCATAAAGTCATAATAAAACTTAAAGGAACTAAAAAATACTGCATTCTCTCTATTTCTGCTCTTTGAAGGACATAAATTACTTTGTTAGTTTAAGCAGTTGCTGCTTTGGTTTGGTCTTTGGCATTGATTCCTTCTTGTTCTCCAGATGTCAGACAGGTGACCTTTACAGACCATGGTCTTGGATTTAATTAACTACAATAGAAGGGAATTTATGTATTTCATACAAACATCACAAAGCATTAGTACAATAAACCAAGTAAAATAGGCAGGTTCTTCTTGCTCAATTGACTATGCGGTTCTGCAACAGTGATACAAGAAATTCTGGGTCTTTGACAACAATTAAACTCTACCCCAGTTACCAATTAATTAGTGATCTGTAACCAGGAAAATTTGTGATGGATGATTTTACTCCCCATGAAGTGACAAATTGGTAGACTTTAACTGAGGCATACAATAAGGTTATCAAAGTCAAAGCTGAAGTCTGGTACTTCATGTCATAAAATAGCATCTCATAAAATACAATTAACTCTACTATTTAGTCAAAAACCCACTAGTGTTTATTTTAATATGAAGAGTGAATAAATGCTAAAACCTCTTGTCTCTCTCTCTAAACTATGTATATAATATCTATATGCTTTCTACATAAAAACTAGTCAAATTTGAAGGTTTTTTTAACCACTTTTCTGTTAGTGCTGGTTTTTATTTCTGCTACTCAAACATTACCAGTAATGCTCCTTAGCACTCTTCGCACTGTCTTATGTAACTAACACTAGCTTAGGAAAGCACATATGTACCTGAGTGCAACACTTCTTCAAGAGAATCTGTCTAGTTGGCTCATCCTGGGTTGACAAACCATGTCCTTCACCATACAAAAGCCTAGGGCCACATGGAAACAAACCCATGGTTCAGCTGTACCCTGAATCCTCCATCCCAAGGTATGGTGTTCCTACTGCAAGACCCAGCAAAGACTAAGCAGGATTCTAGCGCTGCACAGAGCATAGAAACCTAGTTACATTCTTTGTTTTGAACACAAACAAAACAGGATACTTAGTCAAGTTGGTATATTTCAGCCATTAGACACCAACACTACATTTTGAGGAACAGAGTTGTCCATTGTTTAGCTCATCCTTCTACATAAATGGGAGAAAATCCCATTACATGAGAAAAAGGGCCTAGAAGAGCCCTGTGTTTATCTTCAGCTTGGACTAAAGGCAGAGGAGGCATCCTTACAACCAGAGGCTGCTTTAGGGGTAATGGAGGGGCAGCTGTCATTTTCTGAGGCAAAATACAGCCATCCCTCGGAGAAGGGAGATCAGAGTTCAGTCTTCCTGTAGCTCAACCAAAACAACATGCTGCTTATAGCTTGCTGTATTTGACACCTGAAACTTTGATTGTAAAGCTACTGTGGTTGTTAATGTGTTTGTCCTAAAAAGGCAAGATATAGATGCTGATCCTTGCTTGTAAGGGACAAACAACTGCTAGTTGGTGTCTTCATTTAGGTTTTTTGGATCTGGACATCCAGCATGGACAACTTGTTCCGCTTTCATTGCAGGAGGTAGAGTTATCTTTGAAACAAATCTTACGTATTTTGTGATCCATAACTCATTTTGTACTTGGGGCACGTCATAGAGCTAACCTTAATTATTACATTAATGAGCTGAAAGGTCAAGTTCAGCACTTCTTTTTTTTAGAATGCTTATAACCTCAAATGGTTTGCATTAGAAATAGGTGTTCTCTCCCTGCTCAACAATTTCTGTCTTTGAAGTTCCTGTGTTTTGTGCTGTACCTTCCATTTCAGCTATAGAGTGTGTGTACATACAATCACTGAACTGTCAGAGTCAAGAGTGACTTGAGACATGTTAGAATTCCAGCCAAGGTAAACCTTCAAAGCAATTGAAGCAATAACTGTGTATGAATTTTCCTGAGAAAAATGACTGGAGGGAGGAGTTGTTTACATTAATAAGTATATTAGAATGTTAACTAACTCTGAAATTTTTCTTCTAAATACCCAGAAAAAAACTTTGTCCAGAACCATTAACATTCCTATAGACAGATACTGGAAACCTCCATCCTCTTATTCCCGCAAAAGAAAACAAAGTACTGCAGATACAGCTGAATAGGTAAAGTAGTTTGGGGCATTCACACAGAAATCAGGTCTTGTCTTTAATCATTTGAATTTGGATTACTTAAATAATTTCTCAGTGCATCATCTAATTTATAAATATCTGCTTATGAGGAAGCATTTCTGGTATTATGGGAGGTTGTAATGCATTATTTACATTTTAGAAGTACAAATGTCTTCTTCTCAGCATAGTATTAATTAATAAATACTTTGTCCATTTAATGGCCTTTCATCTGAAGACCTCAAAGCATCTGTAGACTTTTACAAGCGGGCAAACTGAGGCAGATAACTACTAGACTGCATTTTCAAGGTCAGTCCTGGTGGAGCTAGCAATGGATACCCTTGTGTGTTGACTACAAATCCCCAAATCAACCCCTCTGGCCCACTGCACTGCATGAGCAAGTCTATGTACACTAATAGATTATTAATGTTCTGACTATCTGATGGTTTACTTAGTTTGACATACCTTTAGGGCTTTATAACTAAGGAAAAATGTGTTAACAGTATTAAAAATATTTTTTGACAAATATTCAGTGGAATCAAGTTAAAAAATGCTCACCTTGCTGTCGCTGAAACCTAGTGATGAAAACCTAGTGATGAAAATTGAATGAAAGGGCTAATTTCACAAAAAAGATATGTTTTTTGAATTGTTCTAAACAAAATGTCGAAAAGACTTTGAAGCTCTACACCACTCAATCAGCAGGGCTAGAAAAGAACCCCAATTTTAAAAATTCTTATTTTTCTTTTAATTTTGAAAGTCTTAATCACCTCAAGCCTAAGTAACATTTGAACTCTGGCCTATTTGCGCTTTTCTGGCAGCATAAAGGAAACTGGAAATGTGGCTATATGTTAATATACTCTCCCGTAGTGGTCTAAAGAGATTTAAAGAGTCTGGGGAAAAAATATTTCTTCAACATTATCTTCTATATTTCTTATTATTTTAACTCAGTAGGAAAAATAAAGTAAAATGTGTTCTTCGGATAATGTTTTTAGTTTCATGCACTCTATTTACCTCTGACTAAAAGGCTTTTTGGTGCAACCTTTGCTAACCGGAGTGATCATTGAGTCATGAATAATCAATTGAGATTAGCCAACTGTGTCCAGGTCCAATTGTCCTATTATCGTCTACAGAAAAATCATCCTTTGATTTTAGACTACTTTATAGTCTACTACCATAATCCTTGCTAGCCTATCACCAGGAAACCACACAAATTCCCTTTTTCTTATGTACTTAAAAAATTGATTGTTCTTTATCCATTCTTGTTTATCTACTGTCTATCTATCTGTAGCATGCATGACAGTTCACTGTCCCTGTCATCCTGGTGTGTTATGTGCTTCGTTAATTATGAAAATCACATGGTGATTACAAAGCCTTCACGTGCAAATCAGAAAACATGACTCACACAGTTACACGTAGCCATTTACTGCGCTCGTCAGACACTGCAGGATCTCAGCGAGAAGGCTCACTATTCCCCTCACAACATTACTTCTCAAAAGGGTTCATTTTCAATAGCAAGGTAACGGACGGAGGAAGGGCACAGATCCTCACCTCTCTTACTCTGGTGTAAATTAGGAACAGCTCCTCTGAGATCAACGCAGTTGCTCTGAATAAGCAACAGAGATCAGAATCTGGCTTGGGAAATTTGCATATTCACTATTAAATTTGGAAAAGGGAACCCCTGTCTGTCTCAATTTCTCAAGTGCTATCTGTCTGTTACCAGGCACACACACATTAATTGTGTGTTTTAAAACTTTGTTTGGTTGAACCTGTCATCCTAGGCTAAAATTGTGTGACCTAACTTGTAGTAGCTTTTGCAGTGAAGGTATCATTTACTGTTGAGTATATTTTACTGTGCTGTTATAGATCTTTTCACTCAACCAGCTGTCTAACATGTTGAATAGTCTTTCATCTTGTCAAACACTTCCATTCCCCTTTCTACAGCTTTCTCAGCCAACATGTACACACCTAATCAATCTAATGCCACTGTCTCCAGACTTTAAAACCAAAAAGCACTGCCCAAACTACTTTTTTAAAGAGACAGTCATCCTTTTCCAGTAAATTCATCATCAAGAGGACTGATAAATCGTAAAATCAGAAGAAACACTTCTCTGAAACTGTTACTCTAGGTCCAGCCTTAGAGCTCTGGTTCACTCGTTGGATCTGTCATTCAGTAAAGGCTGTAGGGGGCTTCCCTTCACACTGATTGTGTATATGTTAATGTAATTTAATTTAATAAACATCTTACCCATGGCACTGAGCTTAAATCCTCTTGCTTTTGCTTACATATACTTTTTTTTTTTCGGTTTTTAGGCAAACAAGATTAGTCTGCCTCAATCTGTTCAATGCCATTTTTCTTTTTTTTTTATTTCCCCTTATCCTTCATCAATGGGAACTCCATTAGTAGATTGATATTTGCATCATACAGGAGGCAGGTGAAAAAAATTGGAATTTCTTTCAGGCGGCCCCTGCTATGTGATATAGTATGTACCTTACATGATATGGAGTATTCATTAGGGCTGCTTTTATTTTTATTACTTTTATTTTTATTAGATATATTACCTCCTGAGACTATATGAAGTGAACCATGTCACTGGGCGAGATTACTACTCAGTTAATAGCAGTTCTAAAATCAGTCAATTGGGAATAGGTTATGTTGCAAGAACCTCTAAAATGTGTGTATGTGCAGTGGGGGACAGGGTAGCTCTCCAAAGGGGAAGGTTTTTCTGCTGTTGCCAGATTCTCCAGTGGAACATTTTTCAATTGCATGCTCATTTCTATGTGTGCTTTAGTTAAAACAGATAACACCACCTGAAACAAGCACTTTTATAGCCGGCAGGTACACATTAAATAGAGAGGCCTGAACAAACAGGTAGAGGTGGGTGCTTTGCATTTTCAGTCTGGTTCTGAATTACTAAGGATGGAGGGAGGTAAAGACACTTCAACCTTTAAGCCCCTTTGACATTCGCAAAGTGCTAAAAGTCAGCTGGGGTCTCGGCTCTGACAAATTTGCATCTCTTTGAATATGACGCTTGAAAAGCCAAGCCGCTAGATTAAATTTTGCCATGGAGAAAATGAGAAAGGCTTCCATCTCCCAGGTCTTCTGGGAGGATCTTTATGGTTGATTTACTTTTTTTAAATAAATGTTTCTTTATGTGTTTTCTCTAGTTTGTGTCCAGCCTTCCTCTGTCATGCATGCTGTAACTTCTGCCAGTTATATCAGCCCTCGGTAAGTCAACCTGGGCAGAGTACAAGGTGAAAGAATATTTCAATCTAAACTGCATATCCCTTCTGTGTTTTCTGATTAAAATTTGCAAGCAAACCTTGGAATAAACTATACCTGACATAACTTCTAAAATAATTTACGCAGTTTATAAACCAGAGGCTAAATCCTAGAAACCCTCCCTATGCTATTTGTATGCAGAAGTGCTGCAGGTTTGCAGGAGCGGGCTCAGCTATGTAGCTGAAACCTTACTATAGAGGACAGGAGGCAGAATAATGATTATAGTGAACCCATAAAAATAATAAACTGATTGCCCATTCAACAAAATCTACTAAAGTATGAATTATCTAACGAGCTGCTGCCATGGTTCAGGCTGACTTATCCGGCATTAAGTCAACAATGACACCACTGACTCTTGCGGACTTGCCACAGGGAGGGTGAGGATAGGATCTGGCACTCATTTAGGTGTGGATTTGTTTCAGTTAATGACAAATAAAAGAGTATATGTAGAGGCAACTGTTTCAAGGTTTATAGGAGCTTATAATATGGACTCTATTTATTTGCTAAGTATTTATGGCTACTCCTGAATTCATAACCATCTCGAGAAAAAAAACTTTTAACAGATGTCAAATGTAAACATTGTTTTAATGTTCATTGAAGAAATCCCAAGTACACTGCTGTAGTCCTTGCATTATTAAAGAAGGCTAGTACTTGAAAACATACTGGATTTTACAACAAAACTTAATACCAGTCCCTTGTATCTACATTTGCTACTACAGAAGACTCATTATTTTTTTGAATTTCTAAAGCAGAATAAACATTTTTGTGAGCCAGAAGAATTCCTCAATGCTTTACTTTACTCTGTCTTTGTTTCTTCAGTATATGTGAAATGTGTATATAATAGAGATAATACCTAACGCCAGTAGATGTTGTGCGTGAAGGTTTTTTTTTCCACTACACAAAAATTGTTTGCAAGCTCTGTGCATAGCATAAGTTATGAAAAATCACATGTAGCTAGTTTTTCCTTTTTTATTTTTATTTCCTTGCTAGGTTCTTATAATTTTCTGGCAGATCACGTTACATTACAATGAAATGTGATCTGTAGTTTGGACTTAGCGATACATCCTGCAGTTTTAACTCAGTCACTTGGGTTTCGATTTAGCCCAACATGTGTCTCTTGAAATAACTCAGGAGAGCAGATTGATGATATACTTAGCAGAGGAATAACAGCGTTGGAGACTGCCAGTACTAAACAATCAGTTCTTAAATGTATCGAAGCATCTGAAGAAGAAATCTAACTTCCCAGAGAAAAAAAGGAAAAATATCTAGGAACCCAATGAAGATCCTGTTGATGTTGATGGGAACAGTGAGGTACACAGAGCACTTTTTAAAGGACTTGAACGTGTGTCCAGTTACTGCAAAATGATCCTGAGCATCTTAACCTCAGAATCTTACTGTCATATCAGGGTCTCATTAAAATCTGCTTGCTTCAGTTGACATTGTGGCATTTCAGTTGCAGAGACAGGAAGTATTCTCTCTTTAGAGGGGGAAGTAACTCCTTTCCAGCAGCTAAATGCTGAAAGTTTTCATGTAAGCTCAGTTTATCCACCCAAATTTTCTCACACCTTTCAGTGTCCATTACTTGTGTTAGTTGTGATTTCCCCTCTCTAATCCAGCTACTTTTTCAGTGGTCTAAGACCAGCTCCCACCCATTCTCACTCTGATGCTCTCTGCACATTGAATCTGCCTGTTCCTTCATGTCATTTCTTACTTTCAGAGACCGCACCTAAATGTGGCATCTTACTTCTTGTAGGAGACTGAACCACCTCCAGGACTGTAGTGCATGGATAGCAGTGGAACCTGCAAAGTGCATCCTTGCTGAAGGAAGTGCACCAGTCCCACCCGGTACGCACCTCCACAGAGCAGGAACATTTGGGCATGTAGCAATCCCCTTGCCCTAGCCCCAAGCCGGCTATTGCAGGATGGTAACTAAACACAGCGTAGCAGACTCAGCACAGCCTATTTTGTTCTGAATTAGGCCCCTAACTGCCAGCAAGTCCACTTTGCAGCTAAGATAATGACTTGGATGCCTTTTTTTTTTAGAGAAAGAAAAAAAGTGAGTGATCTGGGATCCTCTGAGAAAAGCACTTTAATACCTCATTTGAATAGAGCCTTATGCGATGTATTGGAGTTTCTAGGACAACTCCCTTACAAATGGATCATTACAGCAGTAAAAGCCAGTTTATTATTTAACCAATTCAGGCTGAGTGGAGACTGGAGAGTATTAGCACTTGCATTGATTGTAAGTAAGAGTCTAGTAATTAATGATCAGAGTTTTCAGCAACAGTCTTGAAGAAAGAGTGCAATGTGCCCAAATAGGTATGACTGAGGAGGTGTTAACTGAATTCAGAATTGGCCTGAAGACAAGGGCAATGAAAAGCAGGACGTTTCCATAACACATTGCCAATGTTTTGTCCACACATCATAAGTACTATTATTAAACAATGCGTGGATTAAACTAGTTCCTTTTGATCTGGATTGACACAGTAGTTTTCAGCCCTTATATGCTGCTTATCGTGAGTAGCTCTCAGAGTACAGAGGAAGGCAGTTGCCTCAAAAGCCTACTGGGAATTGCTGTGAGTGGTCATAAGTCATACTAACGGAGTGAAGAAATGTCTCTGATTGATAGCCAAAGACTGGAGGAAACACACAGATATGACTGGAAAAGGCCACCTTTGCCTCTGTCCTGGCATGGAGCTCTGGACAGAAATGGTCAGATTGTGGCACTATACGAATACCATTGCACATATATAGATACACATGATGGAGAAGTGTGGCTTGGAAACAGCTCTTTAACACCTTCTGCTTTGAGGGAATCTGCTCAATTCTAAAACTTCAGGATTCACTGTGGTCAAATTTTCATGCTTACAGCAGTAGACGTATTTATTTATTTTAATTGAAACAGAGATGGTTAAAAATTCACGTGACTCCAGGACTTCAACATTGAGGGTTCAACATTTTCCTGCAAGATTATATTCTAAAGGGACACACACATTTAGGACATGTTTCATCCACCCTATGACTGTTATACAGCTGTCTTTCCTTATCCAAGACTCTTTTAAAGATTAATTTATTCTGTAATTCCTACACCATAGGTCAAAAATAATAATAAAAATTTCTAAGTAAATAATTAATAAAATAATAAATATATAATCCAATTAAATGACAACAACAACATAAATCCCCTCAGATTGACCTTGTGCTTGAGCTCTTAACCGTGTTGTATATTTTCTGTATTTGCCCTTCAGATAGCATGATCTTCAGGGTACTAACTTGATTTCTGATTCATTCAGTGGAGAGCACATGGTCATCATGTAGCAAAAGAACACATAATGCTACACAGATTTGTGATAGGTGCAGATACACACACCAAGTGCATTTCTCAAATAACTATAAATCTGAATGCATTTATGGTTGCTCACACGTTTAAAATCACACATGTAAACAAATAAGGACAAACACATGTGCCTGTAATGTTATCATCATAGCACCCGTCTCAGGGTTATGCAAATTAATTGCTTTTTTTGTGTGTATGTGCGTGATCTTCAACAAATACCCACAATCTGAAATTAACTCTTTCCAAATAATAGAAATCTTACTATTAACATGACATATTTAAATCCAAACGGACAAGTTTATGTTCCCTTCTGCCCCTTTCTTTCTCTTTCTCACTCCCTCTCTCTGCCTCTCTCTCTCTCACTTTACCTTCCCAACGGCACTATTTTATTTCAGAAGAAAACTTATGAAAATTGTTGAAACACACACTACAAAGCATTTGCTTTTTTTCCTCTCCTTTTTTTTTTTTTTTATTTCAGCAGATAGCCCCCAAAAAAGGCAGGGATGTCAAAGGCTTCGAGTCCCCCCTTTGACATTCACGCAGTGCTGAGAGTCAGCCGGGGTCTCAGCTCTGACAAATTTGCATCTCTTTGAATGTGACGCTTGAAAAAAGCCGGAGCTGCTAGATTAAATTTTTTTTTTTTTTCCGTCGAGAAAATGAGAAAAGCCTCTATCTCTCCGCCGAGTCTACTGGGAAGATCTTTATTCTGATTCTTGTTAGAATTGTTTATCACCCTGACAGACCAGACTCGGACGAGATAAAGGCGCTGCTCCATCACGGGGCCTGACAGTGGTAGGACATGCAGAGAAATGAAAGGAGCAGGGGAAAATATTATTAATAGATGCCGACTTGATTTGCCTCTATGGCACGTCAAGGAAGGAAGGGAGGGGGGAGCCACGGCTTGATTGCAAGCCTATGAAGTTCTGTCCAAAAAAGAAGCTATTTTTCATTAAGTGATAGAAGGGCTTTTTTCATGTTCTTTCCTGAGGAGCTGATAACTTATGCAGTTTATTCTAACCCTGCTGATTTCTGTCAGGGAAAGAAAACTCCTGAAAGATGGCTCCAGCTCGTCCTTTTCAGAGAAGGAGGCTGTCTTGTCAAAAATGGTAGCAAAGCATTAAAGCCCCGGCCTTGACTCCTGCAAGGTCTCTTGGATCTGATTGGATGTGCATGTGTCGGTGAGCACGGAGGGGTGGGGGGAGGAAGGAGTTATTATGTGCCCACTATGGCCCTCTGAGGGAAAAAAAAATCAAAATATATTTGCCGAGCAGCGCTCACACATATACATGTGCACGCACACACACCGCATGCACAGAGCCTTTGTGCATTTAAGCATACATGCAGAAACATTCGTTCTGCTACCTAATTACTCTGCAGTTAGTAAAGATTTGTCCGATATGAACGTGTGCTAAATTTGAGAACTGGAGGCTGGCTGTAAAGTTAGAGTAATCTCATTCAAAACGAAGGTTAAAAAAACCCCATCTCCTTGCTACCTCCTGTCTATCAGGTCTTACACAGTAACACGACCGGCAATACCAGCCCGGGGGCTCCTGCAGTGATGCTGGGTCTGCTGTGACTGTCTTGTGTTCTGGAGCAAAACTGCTTCTATATGATCATTGTTTCTCTTAGGTTACATTTTTTGGTCCAAGAAAGTAGGACTGAGAAATACTATTTGTGTGCATCATGCCCATGCTATTGTTGTTCTTGGATCCTTCACATTTGCAGCTCTGACTATTTGGGGCATTCACTGCAATCAGAGCGTTGCATGAACACAGCTCCTTGCTTGTAATTACCTTGTTCTTCTCCAGAAAGGACTGTGTTTGATCACTATCCTAACTGAGTTTTGAATTCTGTATATATTAACTACTGGAGAAATGCTTACCGTACGGCAATAAAGTGGGTCTGTTTCTGTGAACCTGTTCTTAGAAATCGCTTCCTGCTGGATCCATCCTACAGCATGTTGAGTATCTCAAGAGAAGCTACAAATGCTGCTGAGCTCGCTCTGCTTTCAGTAGGATGGGAGTGCTTAGCGTCTCAAGGGAATTACTCAGTACTTTGCTGCTGGAAAGTGTGGCTTTTTTTCTGGAAAGCTCATGGACAGTCTGAGTTCTAGGCAGTCCACTTTTCTTCCTTCTTCAGATTTTTCCTAAAGAGGTCTACTTTCTAATAAGACTAATAAATGCTTATAAAATGCCAGATTTTTTTCCATTCAGGTAGCAATAAAAAAGGAATTACTGATGTTGTATGTAAAAAGTGAAAAAAATTGAATACCACAAGGTACTGTGTCCCCACGGTGATATGTCCATAGAATTTTAATCTCCATCTTCTCTTCCCACTGCTGTTTGTTTCCTTTGTTTGCTGTATCGTATCCAGAGCTAAAGGGAAAGTTTTACATTGTCTTTTTCAAAGGGATTAAGAAAGACCTGCAGTATCTATCTAGGTAACTATCTGCCATGTCTCTCTTGTACAATCAGTGGCACAGTCAAGTCTGGGACTGATTCATTTTCAAATTCAGCTGTAGATGATAAAGGGTGGCTGCTTGGGGAAAGTCCTGAAAACACCAACCTTGGGAACTATGCAGAGGCTTAGGCTATGGTATTGCCCAGTTTGAGGTTAGGAAAGATTTTTACCACCTACTATTTGGGTGATCTTCCTAATCTCTCCTGAACGTTACTTTTGATATGCTATAGCTTTTCTACTAAAGATCCTAAGCCTGCCATAAAACATCAGGCAGCCTGTTAGGAGGATTATGCACTGCTGCGTGCTAAATGCACGTGGCATAGTTCTCTGTATGCTGATATGAGACTGGATTTGAAACCCCAGTTATCCAGCCATCTATTCCTTACTACATTGTCTGAGAAGCCTTGTACAAATACATGGATTTAAAATTAAGGATATTTTAAACTACCTCTGAATGGCAATCTAGTTATTGTGGCATAATAGCAATAATTCAACGTGAAAGTGCTGGAGAGCCTGACCAGTAGCATGGAGGGAGAGCACAGGCTTTGCTCAACAGATCTCATGGTAAGTAGAGGGGATTTGCAAGCTGGAAAGGGGAAAGCAGATCTTGTAGGCTGATGTTCTGACAGGCAAAGACTCTGAAAACTTGCAGTTCATGTTCTTTCTGTGTTTTCTATGCTGTTTATTTACTAGACTGATGCCTGTGAATTCCCAAGAACCTTGTACATTGTGATTTGTTCTGACTTCAGAGGCTACACAAACATTTTGAGAAATCCTGTGTTGGCTCTGTATGAGGAGTCTTCTGGTAAAACATAATGACCAATTACAATAGACAGCTCTATTTATTGATAGTGAAATGATAGAAGTATCGGGTGAGCTCAGAATGGTGTTATACTTGGTTCTGTACAAACGACAGTCTGCACACATCAGACGGCCGAAGGATGGGAGAAAAGAAGTATAATGACTACCTTTTTATAGCTCAGGATCTGAAGGCTATTGACACAGAGCAGCCCAAGATCACACAGAAAGTCTGTGGAAGGGTTTAATGCTTGAACTGAGATCTTTAGTCCTAGTTCAGTTTCTTAACCACAACACAGTCCTTCCTCAGCCCAGCTCAGGGTGGCACAGGTTTGTTTTGGCTAAGCCATGCTCACCGTATCACATTCCGTTGTAATATAGACATGCAAAGCATTTTAGAAAGGCCCCCTTTTTTATGACTACAACTAATTTACTCAAATTCTGTGAGAAAAGATCATGACGTAGGTAGGGATTTGCCTCTTTCTTAAACTGCAATTATTTACATTTCTCCAGTGACAAAGAGGGATATTGTTAATGAAACTTTGAGAAAGGAGGTTGAGTTATGCATCCCCAAAGCCCTCCATTTGCATAGTTTTAGAGAGTGGATATACTTGGCAGACGTTCTCTTTATTCAGCCATAGGTTTGGCACATGCCAGAGCACAGAGGCTGAGTGAGCATCATGCAGCATTTTAAACTGAGAAAACAGATGTGGTTTTGCATTTTGGTATGTGTGGAGTCTCAGACTACCATGAAAATATCTTTGGGTAATCAGCACACCCAAACTGCACAGCTCATGTGAACAGTTATGTTACAAAAGAAAATATTTTACTAAATCTATTATTTTTCTTTTTTTTCCATTTAGTTATGCTGCTCCAAATTAACTCAGTCTTATGGATAATTATAATTGAATTTATGAGGATTCATTTTATTTCACATAATCATCCAGAAGTTTGGATCCTTACATGCGTTATCCAGATCCTTGGATCTAGAAAATGGGAATGAGAGAGGGTGATGTCACAAGATTTTTTGTAATAATTCTACATGAGCTGACTGCAAAACCCAGAAGAAAGATTTTTTCTCTGGATATTTCAGTACTTCTAATTCTGAGTGGGAGTCTACACAATGTGCAAAAACTAATGACACAGTGATATAGCTAAGCAGTGTTGAACACAGCAAAAAATATTTGCTTAGAAATCAGTTCAAATATAGACTAAAGAACTGGTGATTGGAGTGCAAATTTAACACATGGGATTTAATACTTGGTCCCATATCACTGGCAGAATTCCCTTGATTTAAATGCATGACAGTTCAGGTCAATAAAAGGCAATTACTTTTTTGTATGATGATAAGTATGAAACCCTGAGTAATGTCTGGAATGTGTTTATTGCTGATTTTTGTCTGAATTAAGTGGGGAAAATAGTAATTTTTGCATTGTTAGGTAATTTCGTACTAGTTCGTGTTAAGCGTGATGGTTTCAAGTTCTTAAAGTAGGAAGTGAAGCCTATTAAATCATGATTTCGGTGTAATTATGGAAAACACACACATTTGTACTTTATGACAGCTACTGGTTTGCTGAATTTTTTACAAGATTGTGTGGAAACAGTACTACTAACATGTTCATAGCACTAAATTTTCAACTGAAAAAGCACTTGTAGATCTCTTCAGAGCAATCTGCAAGAAAGGCTTAAAAAGCAGGAGGCAAAGTAGCTGTAAAGTTACTAGCTGGCCAAGTAAAATGCATTCACCCGCACCAGCTGTCTGGCGTGGCTGCTGTTGTGAACATTTCCTCTTTAGTTCTTGCTTTAATAAATCTAATTTTTTTACGCACAGAAAGTTTTGCATATATGGTTCTAATTTATAAAAGTGGCTCTAAAGGAATTAATTAAGATTGTATTTTTAATATCACTTGTTACTAGAAGGGAGTTAATACTTCANTAAATCTAATTTTTTTACCCACAGAAAGTTTTGCATATATGGTTCTAATTTATAAAAGTGGCTCTAAAGGAATTAATTAAGATTGTATTTTTAATATCACTTGTTACTAGAAGGGAGTTAATACTTCATAGCCATTTACCTACAAGTTTGACCTTCTTTGTCTGTTTCTGAAAAGGTCTGCAATCAGACTGCAGGTTTTGCAAGGAGTGGTGTCTGTGAAAATGCTTTAGCAGATTGTTTTGCCGATTTCTGACATTTGGAAAGCAGATTTCAATAGACGTAACAAAAGTAACCATCCACCACAACTGGCTACTTCGACCCCGGTGAGGACCAGGTTTAACAATGGCAGTTCAGAGAAACGTATGTACAGGCCCATCTGTGTCTCCAGAACCTACAAGAAAGTGCTTTTGGGATGCCCTGATCACTGACAGGATCCTGGATAAAGGATATCATATCTTCTACTTTAAGAACTCATTGAACCTTGATTTATACTTTGTTTCTCCTCACACACCAAAGTACAGAGAGGTCATTCATTTGCTTCCAAAAAGAAATGTGTTAGGGTAGCCGAAGTGGCTTCTTACCAACAGACACAATATGCACCCTCTGACTCCAAAAATGGCATGAGCAGAAGAATTGTAAAAAGACTCTCTTGAAACCAGTTTTCAGTATCCAAGTAACCAAATTTCTTCAGTTATCAACTTTAAGCAAGGAAAGACTGACAATCCATGTGCTCTTTTGCAGGGAGCAAAGGGTGGGGGAAAGTCGCCTTTGATTTTGGTTTATATTCAGAGAACAGGCTGGGTTAATAATTTATGCATCCCTGAAATCCTCCTTTTGTGCAGTTTTAGAAAATGCATTCATGTGACAGGATATCTCATTGTTCTCGGGATGTGTTATCGTGTATATGTGGAGTAGCTTTAGTGCGATACGAAATGCAAATTTTCTTCACTTTCTTCTTGCCACTTTTATGAATATTAAAAATATGGTTAAAATAATTGTGAACACTTTTGGAAAAGGTCGTTAGCTCCTAATTTCAATGCTATAAAGTTTTTACGTTGGTGCAGTAGAAAAAAAAATCGAAAATTTTACCAGCTTACAATGGCACGAATCTAAGAAAATTTTTTGAAAATTTGCATTGTGAGTGCAGTCTGAGTGGAACTTTATGGTAGCATGAAACTCTACTTCCAATAAATAGCACAACAGCCTGTCAGGCCAAGACAATATAGTAAATGCATGTTAAGTCAAACAAAAAATGGTCATTTAGGTAATTTTAGATCATCACTAACCTCATTTGGCACCAAGTTTGTAATACAGAAGGGGTTAAAGAGGTTATCCTAGACAGATAAGGCAGCTAGCGACACATGGGATACCACCAGTGCCGTCATTCTGAGTGCTATAAGACTGTATCCCTCATAACACCATCTTGATCCTCCCTGATAAGTGGATTGACTTGATGAGAAGCCTTTATGTAATACGGTTTCCACTCTCACTAGCAGATTCCTAGTTGTAAGAGTGGCTCCAAGACTGCCACAGCGTGCCTTGTTTAAAGTTGTTAAGCACTACCTTTGTAAGCTATTCCTGATTACAGGTATATGCTGAGCAGTTCTTCAGAAACTGAAGCTATGTTAAATCAACAGTATAGGCTTGTTTAAATTATTGTGGGAGATCAAAAGGCCAAGTCATTATTTTTGCATATGATTTTTTAATGTAAAAATAAAAAACTAGAGAATTTGCTTGCCCAGCATTCATTGATGTTATACCTGTACATTAAGTGCAGACTCAAATACTTCATATTGCAAGACGAATTATGGTGTAAGTACTAGATCAGACTATTGCTCTGCAAGACCATGGAATTGGTCCTTTGATTTAATAGCAGTGTAGCTGGGAAGCTGCAGACTCAGAATCATTGGTCTTATTTGTTTAGATTATTCAAATAATAGTGTGAGTAATATTCACAGCTTGGTCTGAGATTCTTCTCTACTTTAACTCTTCTGAAAGTTGGACCTGTTTCAGGAATTAAACATCTTTTCCTCCATGTGGCTTTTAGGCTGCAGTTATAAAGCTCTTCATCAGCGTGTAGTGACTTTGCTCATTTCTTTGACAAAAGGCTGATAATCTGCACTAATGGCTTTGGCTGACTCGTATGTTTAGTTCCCAACTGACTTTGACTGACACACTGAGGAATATTAGCAATATGGAAACGAAGGTTGATCACAGAAGAAGACAGACAAGCATGCTGAGTGAAATCCTGCATATCTTCACTTCCATTAGAGTTAATTTCTTTCTGAGGTTGAACTGCTTTTGTGCTCCATTCTCTTTTCAACTAACATAAATTTTCAGGGCCTGGACTGAGATCCCTGCAGTTAGAAAGTCCTTTCTAGACAGGTAGCTCTTTGGATTATGTCTTCTCAGATGTAAAGTATCCCTAAAAAGGAAGGTATGAAAAGCATGAAAAAAATCTTAATTCTCCTTTGAAAATCATTCACATCCAGTACCTGGAATTATAAGCGCTTGGCTAGTTACCCAGTTCATGAGCAAGAAGGGGGATATTTCCTGCTTGGACTGGGTTTTTTGTTTGTTTTGATTTTGGGGTAGTGGCCTCCAGGATAGTTCAGTTCTGAGCTTCTCTTCCATAGTAAATGCTTGCAAAAGCTCATGCAAGCAGAATATCACATCCACATCTCACACCAAGTCCCATGCAAAGCAACCATTTTTGACAGCAGCAACAACTGCATGTGAACTGCACACCATCTTTTATTCCATGTATCAATATAAGAATATATACCTTGAAACACAAAGATGGTGATAAGTTCTGTACAGAAGAAATTGCAAATAGTGTAAACTTTCAGGGCTCATAATATCAGGTCCAAAAAAAATAGGATAGAATTAAATTGACAGTGATCTAAAATGCATATACACACAAATTCAGAAAGGTAAACATTGGCTAAACCTAGGCCTAACATGTGGAATGCCCTTGAGTAAAAGAGTTGGAGGTTGAGGGATAGGTTTTACTACTAGTTTATACAACCTTTGGAATAAAATTTGACAAAAATAGAACTCAAACATCAGATTAAAGAATAAATTCAAAGTAAAAATTCTTAATTTCAAAGTTTGAAAACAAAGCATTTGGCTTCCGTGGGCATTAGAAATGATTTACATGAAAAAGGGGCACATGTACAAGTCAGCAAAGGTTTTCAGTGAAGACAATCTTATCTGTGTAAAAATTAAAACTTCTGTTTAAATACTTTGCTTGTATTAGGCAAATGCATCCGTTCTGTTTCTCAGCAGGTTCTTCACGAGAACTGGTGGGGAGACTGGTTTTGTTTTGTAGAGATGGCGTGATATAAAACCTTTCTCATCACCAGGAGAAATGACTATTAGTGAATCTGAATGGATCTTTTGGAGTTTTGCATAACAGAGGCCTCCAATGCATGCACATTTGGTTATTCCAAAACAACAGGCACAAAAGCCACTATGTGAAATATTTATTTGTGTTTTAATCCCAATTTATTTTCTGGAGAGTGCTGTATGGTCTTTCACATACATGAGATTCTGGTAGGTGTTTAAACTTGGCTCTAGTTTATTGGCAAGTGATTTTGAGGAATAAGACACTTAATAAAGAAAGAAAACATTAAAGAATTCCTACCTGGAAATACCTATCTTAATAAGATAGCTTTACATAAAAATCCGAAGCCTTTTGAGATTAATGAGACCCATTTACTTTCCATTTCATTTTGAGCTCCCTCTACTACATGAGTTGAATCAAAAATCTGAGAACTTCAGTATGGAAAACTGAAAAAGAAATTGATAAATAAGTAAAAAGCTAGTTATTGCATTGGATTTGAGGTGTCTCTATCTCCTTGTCTTTGCCAGGATTTATTCAGAAAGGCTGGAAGACAACTGCTCTTATTCATATTAAAAAAAAAAAAAAAAAGGAGGGAGAAAGAAAATCTCTGTATCTCTGTGGCTCCAGGGACAATTACATACACGTATCCACAGAAGTATAAAATACGTGTGATGTTACATATCAGTTTGCAGTGATGCAGTGGTATTGTATAGATGGAGATGTAAACCTGTCAATTCAGGTTTTATTGCTATGAGTGCCAGATGCACTGTCCAGGAGCTCAAACATACCAGCCTGTGCCACCAGCCCAAGAGGCCAGGTCAGGGCTTTCCTCTGCTGCTTTCACGGTTTTTGCACTCGATAGGCTCATGTTCCCACACTGTAAGTGCCATAGCCTCCCTCTGTGAGTTTTTTGCTTTTGATAAAGATGCTATTGTGTATAACAACGTTCATGTTTCTTAAGAGTTCCCATATCGGCTGTAAGAAACTCCTTAGGTGCTGACCTAAAACATATGCCGTGAGTACTCTTTTTTCCTACCCTTTAAATGGTTTAATAGTTTGTGTATTTTAATTTTATCAGTCACTTAGCCTTCTCATTATATCCTGCTTCTCTCTCAGCTGCCTACAGGGGAGACATAGAAAGATAACCTTTCCCTTTCTCTCTTTCCAAAGGCAAATTAAAAGAAAAGCATAGGAAAATTTACATGCCATGATGTGACTGTGGACACTGCTCTTCTTTGTCAGGACCTGTCAGCTGTGTTTCAAATGTTGTACAAGAGCATTGTGCTCACGCTGCCTGCCTCCTGTTTGGGGAGGTGCAGTGATCTCTGGTTCCTTGGGTGTCACCACCGAAATGGCCATGAACAAAGCTGACAGCATGACCTGGGACCCGGAAAGGTGTCTGAATGTATAAAGCTCTCAGGATGAAAATAAAGTGAAGATAGATTCATCTTCGCTATCTTTCAGAAGACAGATACAGAAAAGAGATCAAATTAGATTGCAAGAAGACTGGAAAGCTGGAAGGCCTGTAGCCTAGATTCCTGACACCATTAAACGTTACCCTATGTTTGCAAAATTTTTATCACCTCTCCTCAATGTTTCCATTCAATCATGGAAACTACAATGAAATAAAAAACACACGGTGGGACTCTAAAAAACATTTCTGTTTTTTTTTGAGTCTCTCAGCTAAAAGTTACATTAACAACTGGCTGATAAAGTTTGACATGCCATAGCTGAGTATTTTTGAGTAGCAGAATCCCCACAGGAGTTATCCTCCTGTCAGAAAACGGTTTTACACCTATTACAGAAAAGGAGAACAAAACAAAGCCTGTAGACACACTCAAATCCACCAGGCCATGAGAATTTCACTTTTCCTCAGTGACACTTTGCTGCAACTGTGGGCAGCAGATTGTGTTTGGATTGTCAGGGAAACAGTCAGGCCATTATTGTTGTTGTTTAATTTTTGGTGGTTGAGGGTTTTTTTTCTCCCTCCTAGCCAAAGTATTAAAAAAAAAAAAAAAGAGGGGTGGGGAAAGAAGTTGATTTCTTCAACAAGCAGCTGCAATGACAGATGGCCGATGAATGCACTACCAGCAGTTCCAATGGAACTCGACTCCGTGGGAGTCAGGGCACCGCACACCTTCCAAAGGGCGCCACGGTAGTCGCTTGGGAAGGGGAGTGAGAGTCGGAATTTCTAACCATGGTGAAAATGTACTGAAGGAAGAGAACATGATGACAAGGGGTGAGAAAGGGAAGGGAGTGATTGAGATCCATCCAGCTGAGTCTTTATCCCCAAGGATGAATTAAGATGCAATAGGGGACCAGAGCCATAAAAACTTCAGGAGTACTTTAAAAATAATGCCAACTCTGCTAAAACATTTCATCTTAGCCACCCACTTGCCATTAGGCTTTTTTGATCTTTCTTCCCTAGCCTCCAGATGGACTCCTCCTCTCTCTATTCTTTCTAGGCAGTTTTTTCTTCTCTTTCCTGTTCTTCCTTTTTCGATAGTTGTCTTCCTAGACTCATGGCTATGTGTGATTGTCAAGGAAATATCTAGGCTTTTGTTCTTCTCGAAGCGGATTCCTGATGCCTGTCAGATGTCCCACATGAATCTTTCTTAACACCCCAGGGCCTGGCAATCCCTGATCAGCCCTGCCATGTGATCTGTTATGTAGTGCCCTTCCTCGTAGTGCTCAGACTTGAAAAAATTATTTGCCATGGGCAGTTATCAGCTCTTTGTCCAAAGGTGTCCAATTGAAATGAGTAGTCAGCAAAATTTATGACCTTCTTTTGGGACCCCTGTGCCAGGCATGGGAGTTTCTCCTCTTCTGTTCTGTGAGTTTTAGTGGAGACAGAAACACAACAGGGAAGGAACACAAGTCCTACTCTCCACAAGGAGTCCACAAGCAAATGTAAGTAGACAGTTACCTGCATCAAGCAGAATATCATAACCTTCAAGACCCCCAGGACAGTGAAGTTCCCCCTTTCTTCACCTCCCTGTGTGAAGAATGAGGTAAAAAGAAAATAACTGGTGGTAGCTGGAAAAGCAACAGGAGTTTGCAAGAGAGCAATAAGTAAATGAGGAACAAAACTCCTCAAGCAGTAAATGTACTGTGTAAACATAAACAACAGCAACAAGCAAGACACATACTCCAAATCCATCTCCAGTGCGAGTCAATTATGTTATATCTGATGAATGAGGGGAGTGATCTGGTGAGAGAGAATAGGGTCCTATTATTATTTCCAAGTCAAGTCAACCAACCAAGCCTGCAAACAAAAGCATTCTCTGTCTTTTTCTCTCTGCCTTGTTGATGGCCTCCCCTTGTCTCTCTTCCTTGGCACATTTCCTGTAGTTCCCTCACCCAGCAGTAGTTATATCCATCCGAATAACACTGCAGTTCAAACACAAGAAGAATTGTTCTCCTATGATTTCTAAGTGTCTTTTCTATTCCCTTGTATTCATAATCCTGGCATAAACAGTGCTTATCAAGGGGTGTTCTACATCAGAAAACTAAAGCGTGAGTCTGTCTATGTGTGTGTGTGTGTGTTTGTGTGTGCTTACGTGTACATGAATACAAGGCAAGAAAATAGTGCTGCAGATCATTAATGAAATAGTGATGGGTACTTCTTTTATACCTGCGGCTGTAACAAGAAAAGATGGGGTTTATTCTTGTATCTGCGCATAACTAACTAGTGCTAACACACACACAGAGGGTTTTTTTGTGTATCCCCAAAATCACAAAGTAAGAAATGAAAAGAGGAGGAGGAGAAAGAGAGAATTGCTGGAAACGATTGTCTCTTAGGGTCGTCTCTAATAATGAGAAAGGAGCCCCACTTTGAACTCTTGATTCTTTGCCAGAGAACAAAAACCTTAAAGCATTTTGCTACCTTTAATTGTATTACTCTTCTAGTAATCAATAAAGATAAAAAAGGATCATTCTATGAACAATATGAAATCACACAGGGTCTGACTATGTGGAGATAGATTCCACTTATCTCTCTCTAGGGGTAGCTTCTCTTGTAGTAGAAAACTCAATTTTTATTTGGATTTTTAAAATGTTTCAAATTATCCAGTCAATGCTACATGCATATTAAAAGATTTATTACCAAATATTCTCATCTTGATGTACTGGATCTATGCACCCAATTCCCACTAATGTTAATGGAACTGCATCTGTAAATCCCTGCACATCAAAGCAAGACGGTATCCATAAGTATTGCAAACACATAGGTAGCTGGATAAATAGCAAAAAGATTAACCACCTCTGGCATTGCTGGGTTTTTATTCTTTGTCTAAACGTTGGTGTCATCTTTCTAAGGACTCAAGATGCGACATAAGAAACTAAAGGCATCCGGGCCAAGATCCCCCACGCTTCAGCGTGGGCATTGAAGGGAGACGCCTGAGTGCCACGAGGCAGCACCCGCTGTAATTGAAGGGGAGCGGCAGAGGATGCCTCCACCGCGTGACTTGGACCTCAGGTGGGCTGAATCCTCCACAGAGGTGCCTGTTCCTCTCCACTGACTATTAACCGGGGGCATATAAAGAGCCATTAATGTAAGTACCTGAAGGGAGATGATAGGCTACATCAGGCCTCGAAGTATTAAACCTTTGTTCCTGCCCCCCTGGAGTGGGTGATTCCAAGGGTCCCGCTCAGGGACTAGGCTGCTCACCCCTTGCCGGGGTCCCTGTTAGCTCTTCACGTTAAAGGTGAGAAGAGAGATGGAGAAAGGGCAACCATCACTTCTCTCTTGTTCGCACTGATATTGAAAAAACACTTTTGTACATCAAAGACAAGATTTTCAAACATGAGTTCCTAGACTGTAAACCTTAAATCTCTAGGTGAAATTCATAAAAAGCAGCTTGGATTTCACTGCTTCAAAATTAGAGCTTGGGTTAATTATCTAACCCTAGGCATCTATGTTTTGTAACATTTGGATCATGTTTTAAAGCTAAGAGAAAACCAGTGTATTATTATTAATAATATAATTATTAATATTAGTAATAGCTCTATTAATTAAAATCCCTACATATATGCCAATGAAAACTATAATTAAATTAAATATACTCACAAGAAAGTTATATAAACAGCACATACCATGTTAGAATTCAAAGCAAACAAATACATGTTTTAAAGTGAAAAAAGAATGAGCTAGAAAACATAATTACCGGCGGGCCAATAACTATATTGTTAGAAGAGAACATAGCTGCAATAAAATCACAAGAAGTGTGTACTACACTGAAAGATGGGTGGGGTAATTAGAGCACAGGCAGGCTAATAAATGATAATTAATAATACCTCTCCTGAAACTTCCATTTCTTATCTCTAGATTTGCAAGTGCCTTACAAAGGAAGCATCATTAGCCCCATTAGGCAGAGGAAGGAGGAAGAGGCATAGAGTAATGAAGTACAGTGGCCAGAGTCACCCAAGGGTACGGCTACACAAACAAGTTACCGCAAGTTAAATTAGAGTATAGATTAACAGAAGCAGCTGCTCTGCTTAACTTCCTATTTGCCTGTTCTTAACCTGCAGTAAATGAAACCTAGCTTACCTCAGACTTAATGAGAGGGCTAAGCCTCCTCTCTGGCTGCAGGAGGAAAAAAGTGAGTACTTGGTGCCGTAAAGCCATGCTGCCTGACTTGCTCTAACACCACCCCCGTCAAAAACCTGGCTAGTCTGTATTTGTGAGATGGCAGCCATCATTTCATGAGGCTCTGCTCACATTGGGATGAGTATGGTATATAAATGGAAAGGGTTGATGGGAAAGGAATGATACGGGGGGTGAGATACGTTGTGCAGTTCAGCACAGAAAAGTCAAAATCTGGTACAGATCTGCGATGTGACAGTAGGGTTCCAGGAAAAGCAGGTGGTGTGGGAACACAGTTCCCCATTAGGACAAGGCTCAGAGAGAAGGGGATCAGCCATAGCCAGAGCCTGAATTATTTAAGGCTTTAAAATCCGAAAGGGCCAACTTAAAATCAATCTGCCACTTTGGAGGCAGGCAGTGTGAAGAATGCAGCGTGGTGTAATGCGTTCCTGCTGGCTCGCAGGGCTGAGCACACGTGCTGCCACGCTCAGAACGAGCAGCAAGCAGCGCTGAGCAGCCTGGCTCTAAGCTCCTCTAAGAGGGTATTACAATAATTGAGCTTTCTGTTAACAACGTCTGCGTTGCTATATTTGTGATAGGCATGGGATAAACGAAGCGCGCAGCCGGTGCATACAGCATAACTAGAGGAGCGGGGGAAAGAGCCTTTTTGACACCAGAATTCGAAACCTGGCTTCAACTAAGGTGGTGGCAAAACTCCATTAACTTCAGTTTGAGCCTGCGCTTGCCAGGTGCTTTTCCAGGAGCGCTGTGGCCTAATGTAGTACCAACATGCACCCAGCTCAAAATGTCTGAAACACGATTCTTCAAAGTGCAGAGGAACATAACAAATAATTTTAACTAGTACCATCACCCAACACTTGCTTTTACCAGCTCAGAGAAGAAATGTTTCCAAGTGCATGAGGACACTCCTCTCCTCCACAGCTGAAATAAAAATCAGATTGTTGAGGGCACGGGATTATACATACATTTCACTAAGGTGTTCAATCTTTATTCTTCAGTTGTTTTGATCTGTCCCAAACTTACTGTATTTCTCACATTGTAAAATGTGGGAGAAGATCTGGCACAGACTGCATTTTCCCACGTACATTTTCCTGTGGCTCATTTTCATTCTGAAAATGCTCTTCATCTAAAATCCCAAATCCTTTGTCCAATCACAGCTAATAACATAAAGTCTGAGTCAGAAAATTCTTTAATTTTCAATGCTCTCACAGTCTCACATTCCTTCAAGTTCTGAAGCAGGCAAATGCCTAAACATTCACTTGGTTGTGGAAACTGCAGGGACACTCTTCCTGGCTCATTTGCTCTCTTTGATCCACCTCACTTTCTTTCAGCTGTTTTCTGGTTGAGTGTTCATGCAGTGAGTGCATTTAGAGAAATCCAAAGGGATGTGGATGTACAAAGGGAAGCTATCAGGAGGAGTGCCATCCTGAGGGAGCAGGGTAGGTAGTTCCTCTGCAGTGCCAGCATAATGGCCTCCTGGGCTTTCTCCTTACAGAGGGGTCTCTGGGCAGTCAATGGAAGGGCCAGGCGCTTCCAGACCCGTGTCGGTGTGTTGCAAACCTTCGGTGCTCTTTGCCGGTGCCCTCTATGCTCCCGGGAAGCCCTGGCAGCTCTTTTACATCAGGGTTCTCAGCTAATGGATTAACACTAGGTCACAGAAATCGGGGACCCAGATATCTCTTATGGTTTAAACTAGGCTGCTATGGGCTTCAGTCTTGCTAAGCTTAGGTGACAGTGAGCCAGGGATTTGAAGATCAAAAGTTGAGTTACACAGGATTTAGGTATACAAGTCTTCTCTGGATTGAGCCCTTTGTCTAACCTTTTTGACTAACATCATTTACTACTCAAGAACAGGCATCTTGAAATTCTGTGGTCTGCCATGTCAGACACAAATTAGAAATGTAAAATACATGAAAAGAAATTATTCATTTATAGGTATATTACATAGAGAAACTTCTGTGCATGTGTGTATTTGTGCACCTTGAGCAAAATGAATGATTTTTGCACAAGTAGAAAAGCTTTTTTTTAAAAACAAATGTATGATGCTCTATGTGAAGTCTACAGTCATAACAGGAAATCATGCAATTTCTGCAGAAAGATTTTATTTAAAAAAGCAGAGTGCATCTCATTGACCTACATTCGGCTTCCCCAGCATACACTGTACCTGCAGAACTTTTCTTCAGAGATACATTGTAGACACAGATCAAAGGGAAATATTGGTGTCAGAATTGTCTAAATGTCCCTTTTTGGGCCTGAAAACCTAGATCATTGCCATGCATTTGCACTGACTTTGCAACTTTAATCAACCTGTAAACTGTTCCTTGGACTGCTGTCTTTAAAAGCCAGCTAGACTGTTCGTGGGGATAATGAAAGTCTGTATGTATAGAGCAGACAAACGTAGCTCTCTGTTGCCTCAGAATGAAAATACGTATTTTTTAAAAACCTAAGATACACTGCGTTATATAACACTAACAAAATAAAGTTGGCCTCTATGTTAAAAGAACTACAGTCCACGACCAGCTAGGTTCCTGTTCAATGTATACCCTAATTGTTTTGCAGAGCATTTGATCCCCTCTTGAAAAAAGGCCATGGGAGCGTTAAACATCGCCTGTCAGGGGTGCTGGATGTTATTCCATGCACCTCTGTCTGCTCTAACTTAGATGGAGACGTGTCAACTCATTTCTCACAAGACCACTGCAATGGGCCTGGATTCACAAACTTGTGTGTGGGTGTACTGAGAGCAGTAGGATGAGAGAAGGGGGTTGTGAGGTGTAACACTGACTGCTGTAGTGCTGAGCTTCTAGGCACCATACTGCCTGGTGAGCATCACCCAGCGACGTGCTCCAGCTCACTTACACAGCGCCTCACTGGGTATTAAAGAAATGAAGTTAACAAAGGAAGCATAGAGAGGGGAGGGGCCTAAGTTACCCTTTAGAAAATATGAAGCATGTAAAATACTAGGTGTCTACAGACCCGCTTGGTGTCTGTCTCCCAGCAGTACAATCAGGTAGTTGCAGACTGTAGCTTTTCAAGTGCAAACACTTTATAAACAGATAATCTCTGTAAGATTGCCTTTTACTGTTAGATAACTTAATTTGAAGGGTAGTGTAGTTTCCAATTATGACATCCTAAAAATACTAAAAAAACCCAAGACAACAACATAACATTTCTGTTAATAAAAATATTTCACTGAGACAGAATATATTTGCTTTCAAGGATTTTTTTTTTAAATCAAAATTTTAAAAAATTAGCATGGTAGGTGAAAAGAGAAGTTATAAAATATCTTTCTCCTCCAAATGTAAATACTTCAACGTTTACAGAAAATTGTTTAAAACATGACATATTTAGGGGAAGTATATGTCATATAAAAGCATAACTGAGAAATCACTTTTATCACAAAACATTGTCATTTCCAATGAGCCGTGATTGTTACCAAGTCTCCAAATCTCTAAGGCCTTGGGATGCAAACACGAACTGATCTGAAAGCATCCTGGAATTTACTCTTAGAAAAAAAATCTGTTGCTTCAGTGTTATGTTCCTGTCCTGCCGTTCTCATAGGCTTAGCCAATCTCTAAGGTCTTTCATTAACCCTTAACCCTTCCCCAGAATCATAATATCTTCATTTTTTTAAGGAACAGGAATTATTTTATGCTACTTGTGCATTGAAAACTTAATAAAGTAAAATAAATGTCATTGATAGTTCCCTTTCTACACTGGGTACTACAATTTCCTCTTGAATTTTTCTTGACTTCCTGATGGCTAGTAATAAAACAGAATTTAATCTCATCAATTCTGCTTTCATTGAACCTAAGCATTGGCCTTTTTCTTGAAGTTACACAGACAAGTAGAAAACTTTTGCACATGACACCTTTCATGGGATTCTCCTTGGGTCACGTTGACTACAGAACATTAAGTGCTTTACACTTTTATGATATTTACACACTCACTTTTTGCTAGTTACCCAATATGAAGACTAGCTCGTAGGATCTGTGCTACCTGTCCTGGTTCAAGCCTGCCCCGCGTTGGGCACCAATAAATCTGTCGAGCCCATTAGTGCCCTTGCCATAAAGGGAGAGGGAGTGCCCCTTGTGATCCCTCACCTTCATTCCAAGCATGATGTGTATGGGATGGAGTACTGTATTGGGGTCAAACCAGGACACTACCTCACCTAACAGTAAATCACTTCACAACTCAGTCATCCATGTTGCTAATGCAGCATGTAGGAATGGCACAGACACATCCGGGTGAACCAAAGAATGTGAAATTTCTTTTATGTGCATAAAAGAAACGCTCCATCACCAGGTAAGTCCATGTATTTCTTGTGTACTGAATTAGCCTAAAATCAGACACTGAAGATTTATTTTATGTTAAAAAGGGAGTGAGAGTGACACAGTTCTAGAGAATAGGGGAGTGGGAGAGGAATCTACGTGCTAGCAGCTTTATTTGGGAAGTAGTTAAGACAGCAAAACTGGGTAAGAGAATATGGAAAGGACTTTTTGAAAACAGAGCCAAGACAAGGAAGATTGCACTTTGAAAAAGATCTAAAATCTCCTGAAGAGAATACATTCATTACGTTGTATGACCAACCTTAAGCATTCAAACAAACGGCAATGAGAAGTCAGGCTAAAGTAAACTAAAGATAGCTTTAAAAATGGTTCAAATTTTATTAATATCAGGTAAAATGTTCCAACTAGAGTCTTATCTGTTGAAAAGAAGGGAATTTTTGGCTGTAGGCTTAAGTTCTTCCCTATGTCTCATATATTGCTCTCTGCGGTCCATAGATTGTTCTACAGTAACTTCTAGATTTTTAAGGAATCAGCGAATTCTGAGAGGAACAGGGCAGTATTTCTTTGCATTAATTACTTTTGCAATGTCTTGTGAGTCAAAAATCCACTGTGCTTTTGGGCCAGATTTCCTCTGCTAAGTATCGACAAGGTCATGGGTAATGCTTTTGTCAGTAAGGTATGATGGAGTGTTAGTAAAGGTGGAAATATTGTGACATATCCAGTTGGTAGCTTGGGATAAACTGAGGTAAATCCATTCAAACTACAAATTCCATTACTTGTACTTAAGATTTTTGAATGGGGTCATAATGTATACTAATTATTTATGGATAGTACCTTAAAATTTTAAATTCCCATGGACTGGACAAGAGAACAACTGCATGTCTCTCTGTCCCAGATCAACGCATATTTTAGTTATCAGGAAATGATAGAAAGTCCAATGTCCTTATGTTGTAAATTAACAAAGAGTTGACTCTTGGGCAACAGCATGTCTACTTTTTTTAAGGTTGTCAACTAATCCAAATCACCTCAATTCTCTGAAATAGTATGAAAAAGAAAAAAGATATTTTTCAGAAACTGTTTAGTACTTGCTCTCTGAAAAATACTCTTCATAAACAACCTTTGTCTTGGGCACACAGAACTGAGACACCTGAATACCATCAGCCACTCTAAAAGCTTTCCTCTTAGACACTGGCTAATTAAAGGAAAATGGTCTTTCCAAAAGTGGTTGAAGTCAATGGAATGTAGAGTGATTTCAAAGGACCTTGGAACACACGGAGGAGGAGAATTTGGATGCCAGGAGTAAAATGCCCTTGTTTTGGTGTACTCTGCAGTGATAAAGTTTGAGAATTAGAGCACTGTCAATATGTGCTATAAAACTACATGCCCTTTAAGAGGATAATGCTCCACTAGACCTTTTGCCACAAATTACTCTATATAATTGGACCTAAGATCACAAAGAGTGCACATTTACAAGATAAATTGAAAATTAATGAACAAATAATATAGTAATTACCAAATCCTTATTATTTGAAGAATATACACACTATGGGGTCTATTTCTTCCTCGATGAGCATGTGTAACCCCCATTAATTTTAATGGGAGTTAGGCATGCAGATCAAGGAAAGAATTAACTTATGATTTTAAAACTGACTACTAAGATTAAGACCTGCACTTTTGGCTTTGAGTTGAAAATGTGGCATATCTTTTGATATTTATCTCTTTTTAATTGTGTATTTGTAGCTGAAGCAATTTGCAAATCATTGTTATCCCTATCAGTACAAGGCAAAGATAAATTGCATTATATACCCTACTTCTAGGACTCCTTGATGTTCTTTTTTGATTAAATTGAACTGTACCAGCAGTATCATAATTAATAATCTATGCTGATCAAGTTGGCAGTGCTAAGGCCGTTTAGTATCTGATGCAATGAAAAATTGTTCAAGCAAGGTGTGTTGTTTGTTTATTTTTTTCACTAATGTGAGAAATATATGATTAATAATACTGAGTCATGGATATTGTCAGATAATGTGAAACCTGCAGTTAAGGTCTGGACAAGGAAAAAACCATCCAGCTTAATAAGGCTTCTGAGGCAATTCATGAACTATGATGTTAAGCCTATGTAAAAAGGATTTTACTCCTTGGAAAGAGATTATAAGACTCTCAGATGGAAACTTTTGGTCCCAAATGAATTAGATAGTGATGCCGGTTGTGTTTCTACATCTCAGCTCAGAGCAAGGATATTTCCATGTGCCCCCCTGCAGTTGTCCATTAATGAATATTAGTGAAATGGTTCCTGCAATTGTTCACAGTCTTTTTGATATTGATCCAAGTGTCACTCCCCCTCTTAGAGCGCTGAAAGTCTTTTTAAAGGTAAAACAACATGGGTTAGATGTATACAGAAAAATAATTCCTATTTTATTTCAAAAAATTGTAAACCCAAGATTTTGCTTTTTAAAATTAATTTTCCAGTTCCGCATTTACATTAAAATAGAGCATTTTGTTAGTGGTGAAGAGCTCAGAAATATGACTAACAAAAAGGTGACCAGTGTAATCTTAATGTCAGAGCTGAATTAACTGCAAAAAATAAGTAACAAAAGAAGTGGGAGAAACCAAACTAAAATTTCAAAATTCCTTGCCTTTTATGTAGGCTGTTTTTCTTGTAATAATTAGAAAACTCACCCTACTAGCAGATTGCAGTAAATATGTTTCATAATCTATCTGTTGCTCCTTACACTAATGCAAATTAGAATAATTTTCCATTTTTTTGGCTCTGTGAAAGTACGACTGAAGGAATGCACTCACCGAAGCGTTTGTCCAGAGGTATAGGCATGTTGTGGTTTAACCCTAGACAGCAACTAAGCCCCACACAGACACTCATTCATTTCCACTCCCCAGTGGGATGGGGAGAGAATCGGAAGGGTAAAAGTGAGAAAACTCATGGGTTGAGATAAAGACAGTTTAAGAAATCAAAAGTGATGCACAGAAGCAAAGCAAAACAAGGAGTTCATTCACCGCTCCCCATCAGCAGCCAGGGCAGCAGGGCTCCATCACACGTAACAGTTACTTGGGAAGACAAACGCCATCACTCCCAATGTCCCCCCCTCCCTTCTTCTTCCTCCATCTTTATAATCTGTGCATGATGTTGTAGGGTATGGGATATCCCTGTGGTCAGTTGGGATTAGCTGTTTCGACTGCATCCCCTCCCACCTTCTTGTGCACCCCCAGCCTCCTTGCTGGTGGGGTGGGGTGAGAGGCAGAAAAGGCCTTGTCTCTGTGTGAGCACTGCTCAGCAGCAATTAGAACATCAGTGTGTTATCAACACTTTTCAGCACAAATACAGAACATAGCACCATACTAGCTACTATGAAGAATATTAACTCTCCCAGTCAAACCCAACACAAACCATTGAATAGTAATTTCAAATTTCCCTATATTTGTTCATCTATTCATTTGATTATAAACATCTCAAACTCTTGCAACTTCTAGCTGCCATTTGCACTGTCTCAGTCATTCATGACCACAGCTTAGTACCGTTTTGAGCTGGAGAGCCAGGTGAGGGGCAGGAAGCCCTAGGTCTCAGCAGTGAAAATCAGCCAAAATAATTTAAATCCTCTATCAATCAGCTTTATATTCTTAACAGTAACTAGTTATAGAAGGTTCTTCCACACTTCTGCACACCTGTAAGGTACCACCAAAGGACACAATTTGTAAAAACTTCAAACATCTGAAACGGGATACTCAGTATCATTAATGAGTTATTACAATGCTGAGTGAGTCGCTTATTGTCCTCTGGTTATAGAAGTTATATTTGAGATAAGTGACCATCGCTGTTTTGCTATGTCTGTTGATCAGAGGATGAGAACTTAGAAATTGATCAAAATGAATGTTGAGTGACACCTGTAGTAACTTTGAATAGTGTGTGATGTGAAAAGGCTTCAGCAAGAAGTCTCTTGAGTATTTTGATGAGAGAAAAAATAATTTTAGACTATCAAAATGAGAGTTCAATGCCACAATAACAACAAAAATCATAACCAGACAACCAGAGCAACTAATGTATACTAATAATTTTGAAACAGGTGATTCAAGATGTATGGTGGTTACAGTAGTGACTTGGCGCTTGCGTATTCAGTCAAGATAGAGCTACAGAAGGGAAATATAATAAATCTTCAAGTTAGAAGGTACATATTCTAGGACAGCAGTCTTTTGTCCTTCCTCCACAGAGAACATGTGGCTAAAAAAGTCTTATTGGAAGTCAAATAACTGTTTTATAAAGAAATCTCCCCTTACTAGGCTCTGAAGCTTGGAAAACAAGTAACCCAAAACCAGTCTCTGTTTCTGGGATGATTGTTGGTAGTTTTGTTGTTTTTCCTTATTGCATGATGTTAATAGTGTTTTAATCTTGTTCAGATATGATTGGTTTTCCATTTGTCCATGAAAAATAAGACTCTGAAGAATGCTACCTTTCAGGAAATACTGAGACCTTCTTGGCTTCATTGTATCTGCATATGCAGTATCCTTGCTGGATCCTCAAAGCACGTACTACCGCAGTGTGCAGTAAAGATGAAGGAGGAATCTGTTTGCCACTGTCTACAGAGGCGTTCAGCAATGTTTCATTCAATGACTTGTCAGCTAAACGAAATACAACCAATGTTACTGTGAGGCTGCTCTCTATCATCTTTTAAAGGTTGTGACAAGTCGGGGAGGTCCCTGATGACTGGAAAATGGCAAATGTCATTCATGCCTAGCATCTTCCAAAAAAGGCAAGAGGAAGAATCTGGGGAACTACAGGCTGATCAGCTTTACTTCAATCCTAGGTAAGACTATGAAGCAAGTCCTCATGGAAGGCATTTTTGGGTACATAGAAAACAAGAAATTGTTTGGAACAGCCGGCATGGGTTTACCACGGGTCCAAGGAACCTGACTATCATAAAGTGACCAGTGGATCTCTGAGGGAAGGGAAAGCAATATATGCTGTTCATCTTGGCTTCAGAAAAGTTTTAAATACTGTTTTCCATGGCATCCTTGTATCCAAATAGGGTCTATCTGAAAAGGGTAGGTGAGAGAAAAGCTGGATGGTTCATCAGCCTTAAAGGATAGTGATCAACTGTTTGAATTCTAATTGGTAGCTGGTTTCTCAGCAGTAAGTTCTGGGGACAATGAACAACTTGGATGGTAAGATGAAGCTCACCCTCATCAAGGTCATAATGACACAAAATTGAGGGGCTGTTTGACACAATGAATGATCCAGCTGCCATTCAGAGCTTGATAGAGCTGACAGGAATATAATGAAATTTAATAAAGATATAGGTAACGTCCTACAACTAGTTGAGAACAAGTCCAAGCTGAAGTGCAGATTGACTGAGTAGGAGGCAGGCCTTCTAAAAGGGACTTGTGTGTCTTGGTGGATGACAAGCTGAACACGTCAGCAGTGTTCCCTCACAGCAGAGAGAAGACTAGCCACAGACTGTGTGAGCAAGATACAGCAGCAGGTTCATGGAAGTAATTATTCTACTCAGTCTCTGTGAAGCCACATCTGGGATAGGGTCCATTTTTTGTGGATCCAGTACAAGAGATAGATAGACTGGCAAGATGAAGAGAGACCTGTGGAAGGTCACTCAGATGATTAAGCAGATGGAGCTGACAACGACTTGAGAGAGGCTGATTGAGCTTTGTTTATTTAACCAGGAGGAGAAAAGGCTACAGAGGGAATCCAGCTGCAGCACATGTGCTGCTCAGGTGCAGCTAAAGGAAGATTACAGAGAAGAAAAAGTCATTTTTTTCTCACAAGGTTACAGAAAAAGAATGAGAAACAAATGGATGAGAGGTCACAACTTACAGCAAGGGAAAATTCAATTGAATATAAAGAAAAAAATTTTCACAAGGAGTGTTCAAGCACTGGAACTGCGTCTGAGAGGCTTTAAGTGTCCCATCCTCTGGGCTTTTCACACTTGCCTGGAAAAGGTCCTGAATAATCTAGTCTAACTTGGAAGTTAGCCCTAATTAGCGTTAGAGTTTGAACAACTTTCAAATGTCACTTAAAACCTGAATTAATCTATGATTCTTTAATTTCACAAGAAAGGAGTTTTCTTACTTAGAATTATGTATAATTCTTTAATTAAAAAGAGAAAAAAAGTGTTGAAATGTGACTCAAGAACTACAGTTTCTAGAACCAAACTTCAGTCAAGTTTGCTGGTTTTCACAGAATCACAGAATGGTAGGGGTTGCAAGGGCCCTCTGGAGATCTTCTAGTCCAACCCCCTGCTAAAGCAGGTGCCCCTAGAGCAGGTTACATAGGAACGTGTCCAGGTGGGTTTTCAGCATCTCCAGAGAGGGAAACACCACAACCTCTCTGGGCAGCCTGTTCTAGTGCTCTAGAGGTGCTCTCACCCTCAATACAGAAGTTCTTCCTCATGTTCCAGTAGAACTGCCTGTGCTCCAGTTTGTGCCCATTGCCCCTTGTCCTGTCACTGGGCACCACTGAAAAGAGTGTGGCCCCATCCTCTTAACACCCACCCTTCAGATATTTGTAAGCACTGAGGAGATTCCCTCTCAGTCTTCTCTTCTTCAGGCTAAACAGACCCAGGTGTCTCAGCCTTTCCTCATAAGAGAGATGCTCCAGTCCCCTTGTAATCTTTGTAGCCCTCCACTGGACTCTCTGTAGTAGTTCCCTGTCTCTTGAACTGGGGAGCCCAGAACTGGACACAGTACTCCAGATGTGGCCTCACCAGGGCAGAGTACAGGGGGAGGATCACCTCCCTTGTCCTCCTGGCCATGCTGCTCTTAATGCATGCTAGGATGCCATGGGCCTTCCTTTCCACAAGGGCACATTGCTGGCTCATGGTGAACCTGTTGTCCACCAGCACTCCCAGATCCTTCTCTGCAGAGCTGCTCTCCAGCAGGCAGCCCCCAACCTGTATTGGTGCTTTTCTTCTTAAGGGGTTTTGGTTGAGGGTGGAAGAAAAAGAAGAAAGAAGAGAAAAAGGTATATATTCATTGCGTGTTCTTACAGCTAGCTCTATAGTCATCCACTTGTTAAATAAACTAATATTTCCACAAAAATTTCCAAGATGAAACACAAATTTCAAAAAATATTCACAAAAAACCCTGTGAATAAACATCCAGCTTTGTGCACTGATGAAGGCATGCAAATGAAATGCATTAAGTGCACTGGTGAAACCGTTACCCATGAAATCTGTGATCTTTAGAACATAAAAAGTTATAAAGAAAAGCGGGACAGTATAAATTATGAAGATCTGCACAAAAATCCTATTTTTAAAAATTTACTTCTGCATAATTTCTTATGCAAAGCTAATTATCGTATCATTAAATGTTTTTTTGCACCTGAATTTCATTGGTATTTAGTATGAACATCTGTAAAATCCTGGTGATTCTGATAGGAAAATAGCGTGCTGTGTCAGAAAGCAGAAGTGATTATTTGCTCCATTTTTAATTGGATTGTGATTCAAATGACCATTTGTTGAGAACAGTATCCAGTGCCTGGTATTTTTATTTAGGGATCTGGATGAATTAGTACCCAAATAGAATGTTTGCTTCCAAAAAATCTTGGTATTTTTTGTAATATTTATATTTCTGACTGTTTCTGAGTTTGAAAGACTGGATTGCATGTGTTATGGTCAAAAGAGCCCAAAAGCCCTTTGAATTTCCAAACTAGGTCCCTACTGGACTACAGATAATGACCATAATGACCTAAGTTTCTGAACAAAAACATCAAGGCTTCAAAACAGCAAACGTTAAAATTTGCCCACCAATGACTTGATTTAGCACCACTGTAATCATTTGTCTCTTTGCCATTTTCGTCATTAGGCTTACTGTCATGACCCAAAAGGTTTCCACCATTGGTGGGAGAAAAAAAATATTTAGGAAGCCCTCAACTTTTTTCAGCTGTGGTGTGATTTTTTTTTTTAGCACCAGCTTTCTCTCTTTTACAATCAGTTTGCATTTGAGGTTCTGACGCAGCAAGTCTGCCATAGCAGGACTACAGTACGCGAGTATCATGGAAAGCACTGGGGAAAAAGGCTTTATATAAACTTCCCCCTTTTGTCTGATCCATGCAGATCTTTGTTAATGACACTGTCAAAGTTTGTACTGTACTCACATAGGAAGGGGAAGCTTCATCCTCACAAAACCAATAGAAGTTGATTATGTACATATGAAATCCATGGATTAGGGGCAGGAATCTTCGATCCTTTAAAAAGGAAGTGTTATATTTCATCTTCTGTGGAGGGATATATGGCAATGCGTGTGTGAAGCCACAGAACTCCATATAGTCCCTTTCAGTAAAGATCGTACAAACAGAATCAAATTCTCTTTAAAGCACAACTGTAGGATTATAGTTGAGGGAAAAAAAAAAATTCTTTTCATCTTCAGTGCCACCTGAAGGCTGTCAACAGAAATTAATTACTTTGATCAAGACACAAGACATAGTAGGTATTCCTAGTTAATAATAATGCACCAATAAATTATATTAGTTCAAACAATTGAGAATGGCAGTTTGCAAGGAGAGGGATGGTGCCAGACCTGTGACTGAAGAGCCAAATATTCTGATGAGACCAGTTCAACATCAAAACTAAAAATCAGATTTTCAAAAGCAAATATTGTGCTGAATTTAGTAGAAAATCTAGGAAATCTGATTCATGGTAGCATGGGTGTAAGAAACTATATTGTTTTCCTTTGGAACATGTAGTTCATTGAAATAAAAAGCTTTGTGAAAGAAGGTGAATACAGAAGCATATGGGGTTACAGGAAAATAAGAGTGGGAAACCCAACAAATAACAGTGTTTTCAGAGCAAAGCATTTCTTTTCTTTAATTTTAATATGGCATTTCAGAGAAGATTTTTGATTTTTTTGTCATAATGCATCACTTAATTATAGTATAAAAAATGTAAAAAAAAAAAAAGTGATTTGACCAAACTGCCAATTCTTTCTCCTCAGAATTTTTATTCTCGGAAAGTTTTGAACTCTGCAGGGGTTTGCAATTTGAAGGGTATCCAGGTTAAAAAAATCAGAACCTTTTGCAAGAAAGAATTTCCATTCTTTTTATATTTGAAATTCTCTCCTTTAAGCACTTTTGGTTGCGTAGAAAGACACAGAGTCTTTTCAAAACTTATTCTACTGTTCACTTGCAGAATACCATGTCTTTCCTAAGTAGATGTGCTTTGCTGCTACTGTAGTCTTCCAGATTATCTCTGTGACATAGCATTCTACCACGTATTCCCATCACCTTCATCCAATTCCATTTTAAAAATGAATCTAACATCACAGCTAATTAATGAACGCCGATGAAATGCAAGTGCAACACCACAGAGTAGGTTTAAGACAAAGTCAAACAAAATAGCCTTTCATAACGATAGGAGAGGTTTTGGCATAGGCAGTATGTAACCACCGAAGCCATAACGTGAATCGGATTCTAGAGGTTAAGGGAAAACACCTGACATTGTGAAATATGTGATGAAATATTTTTCACATCATCATGTATTTCAGAAAGACAGTCAGCTTAGTTGTTATATTACTTTAATTGAAGGTAAAAGATGAAATACATATAGTCTGGTAAATTGCTATAGGGCTAGGTTACCTTTATTTAATCTAATACTGCCCTTCTTTCCTTCCATTAACTGAAGAGGAAGGAGCAGCTGGTCTTTAAGCAGTCACACCATTGAATAGATGACAGAATCACAGAATGATGGGGTTGGAATGCACCTCTGGAGATCATCTAGTCCAACCCCTCTGCTATAGCAGCTGCCCCTAGAGCAGGCTGCACAGGAACACATCCAGAGAAGGAGACTCCACACCCTCTGTCACCCTCACAGTAAAGAAGTTCTTCCTCATGTTCAGGTGGAACTGCCTGTGTTCCAGCTTGTGCCTGTTGCTCCTTGTTTTGTTGCTGGGCACCACCAAAAAGAGCCTGGCCCCATCCTCTTGACACCTGCCCTTTAGATATTTATAAGCATTGATGAGATCCCCTCTCACTCTTCTTTTCTCCAGGCTACAGAGACCCTGGTCTCTCAGCCTTTCCTCATGGCAGAGATGCTCCAGTCCCCTTGTTACCTTTTGCCCCTGAAGTTGTAGGCTGGTGATGTGCTCCATAGGTTACTGCGAATTTAGTAACAATAGTTCAGTTGTTCTAACCTTTTCCCATAGCCATAGCACTCCCCTCCAAGATGCTCAAAGACATTCAAGATGTTTAGACTTCCTTACAGTGGCTGTTCATTTTTTCTTTCTCTCTGGTTTTCTTGTTTGAAATTTATGAAAATGCCCCAGTTATCAAGACCGTGGAAATTCATGGATGATACCCATGCTTTAGTGCTGTAAAAGGACAGTTGTTGGGAATTTTTTACACTATATAGTTGTAATCCGTATATACTACCCACAACCTCCAAAACTTCAAATTAAATAAGTATTCTAGGTTACTGGGTACAGCAAATAAGTATAAATATGGTGTGGTTTCCAGTTCCCAAATTCAGGGCCACCAAGTCGTATGTCTATATGCTCAAATGGATTGGTGGACACGTGAATACTGATGTTCAGTAGTTCCATATCAATCTTGAAGCTTGCTGTGAAGCACGAAGTTTGTTGTGATCGTGGTGGAAGGACAATCATCATGTGTGAGACTTACAGACCCTTGTTTGACAAATAAATCCTGAGAAGTCTTAATCTGTGGTTTCTAGAAACATAATAATACTAGGTTGCATCTAGTTGGAGTTAGTTATTTACAGCAAATGGTCTTCCGTTGGAATATTTTTTCACACTGGTTTTAAAGGATTTTTCCTCTTCCTGAAAAGGTACAGTTCTGAAGTTCAGGCCAACAAAACAAAAAGTTCAAACATCACTACAAAATATGTTTAATAATTAAATATTAAATATTCATTAATAAAGACACAAAAATGATTATATAACTCCATTGGTTAAACACTACCCACTTAAACAAATAGCTGGGGCTAAAAAAAGAGAGTCTGTAAAATCAATATATTTATCCCGGTGCTCTGAATGACATATGTTTAAATTGATCTCACAATCAGCTCGTATCTGCTTAGGCACAGTCATCTGATACCTATTTAAATGAATCTTATCTAAGAGGTGCAAAATCATTCCTGGGTGAGGATTTCATCACACAGTGGGATGTATGCTAATACAGCTGAAGACAGAGACAAATTCTTGCTGATTCTGAGTTCAGTGGGGACAGGAATTTGCTGTTTCTCTAAAATGAGAGAGATCAAACTTTGAAAGAGGAAGAAATCTGTTGAGATCTTCATGCACCTTGATTTCAAACACAATCCTTGATTCTCAGAATTCCTTTTAAGTAAGATAGGAAACTAGAATTGAGAAATATCTGGACAGAAATCCCAAGTCATTTTTTCAAGGGAGAAAGAATGAGAAAAAGAGATAAACAATGTGGGAGCAGGGGGAATTGGGACTTAATTGGAAATTTAAAATATAATTAAAATACAATAAAAGATGATCAAATAATTCCATATATGTAAATGTAATGTATCAAGTAAGCTGTATATATTGTCTCTATTTCAAGGGCACATTCCTACTGATTAGTGTGCATAAGCTTCTGCTTAAGTGCTTTTCTTAGAGGGGCTGATCTTAAATTCTTATTTAAGTGCTCTATTGAAATAGGGCCAACATGTAACTCCACGCCATTTTCACCCAGAGGCTCTGCCTTTGCCCACTCCACTCACTCACGCCATCTTGACTCTAGTGCAACAAATTCTTCCAGGTGGAAACTGTGGCTCCACATTTATTGATAGAGTACAGTCTTGCCAGCTCTAAGTCCTGAATTGGGTTTTCTGGGTTTTCTGGTGTTTCTTCATCAAGCTGTTAATACTAGTAATACAAATAACAGTTAATAAATCAATCTGTTTCTTCCAGGAATTTTGCTAGAAGGCATTAACCCCTTCTCACCATCTCCCAGGCCACACCCCTGCACTCTTTACAATGAGTGCAGCATATTTTTTATTTCTTCAACTGGCATTTGCAATCTGTCCTGACATAATTTACACATTTACACATTTTACAGAGCAAAGCACAGTCATGCAATTTAATTCCAAAAAACATAAGCATAGAAGACTCGGCACACTCGATTAGCAAAGCATATGATCAAGTTTTGCCAGTATGATATCAAAGGCACACGTTTGATTTGAATTTGTGTCAAAATGTACCTGCTGCTCTTCATTTCAAAACAGACATGTGCTGATGTGTTAGCCCATATTCACACACAGGGGGCTTTTATATGCTGCAAACTGCGTTTGTAGACCAGTGTCCTTTTTAAATGCACTTTCTTTTCCTTCCTTTTCTCTTATCTCAAGGCAGCTGGTCTTCACATCCTTAGGGAAAGGGAAGGCCTGTCACCGCCCGAAAGACAGAGAAGGGGAAAGCAAGAAATCGCTATTCAACCTAATGAAATAAAGTTCTGACCCAGATAAAGTCATCTGGGTTCTTCCACTGATCATTGCCCTATTGAGCCACCATTCCAGTTCTATTATTTCTTTTAAATAGAGATTTAATGCTCATGAATGGAAGGTGAATGCTTGAAAATGGAAGGTGATCACTGCAGTAAAGGACAAATCAATACAGAACCAAAGTGCTCTAGTTATCCACAGGGCAAACTAAAGTGAAAAGAAATGTCTTCAAGACCCTCTCAAGCAGTTGTACTAATAGAAATGATGATTAAATTCTCATACTATTACACTTGGACTTAAAAAAAAAATCAGTGATTAAACACTTACTAGAAAAGGAATTGGCAGCTACCTGGACTGTGGGCATTTTGTTGTTCATTTTCCTTTAGCGTGTTTTAAAGGAAAGGAATGTGATTGAATTTTGTGAATCTTTAATTAATAAAGATTGATAGCTGCAGAGAGCAGTCTTACAAAAACCAGAAAAAAAAATGTTCCCCTGAAAGTTATTTAGAGTTCAGTTTCTAGAGGTGCAAGGAATTGAGTACTTTTCTTGGGTTCTGGGTCACATAAGTACAAATTAGTATATTTGGAATAATAGCTGCAAAGTTAGTTTGTTCAGCAGGTGTGAAATCAGCCGGTTTTTTTAACCTCTAAATGTGATTAATATTGGAGGCTACAAATAACATGAATGCGAGATAAGCATTCATGTTCCTAGATAAAAAAAATTTCAGTTTCATTGGAATTACAAAAAATAAAAACTGAATTTGGGCCAGGAACTTTCTGCTTTAATCGGGGACTGACATTTCGGGGTGTTGGTGTCAAGAGATTTTGGTTTTGGGTCATTCTCAGCAGTAGAGGAAACAATGAAGGACTCACTTTCTTTGATCCTCCAGTAAACCCTGATTGGCTGGAAGCAGGGAGAGACAGTTAACTTCACAAAGTCAATAAATGTGGCCATCTGGGAGAATGCAAATTTAGACAAATGTGATATATGTGGGATGACACTTTTTGCTTAGAACATGCCACACCATAAAAGCATTAAAAATACATTCATATGACCCAGAACATTTGATTAAAACCTTTAATATACAATAAATTCAGCCCCAAGCAAACTAAAGTGGACAACTTGTACGAATTCCATACCCAGATTATTCAGGCTTAGTTTTCTTCCTCCTCAGCCTCTTCCCTTCAGGCATCTCTGTGTTTCCCTTTAGTTCAACTAACTGGGTGGAATCTGTGTAAAAAACCACAATCCTTTGTGCCCCAGCTCCTCCCTTATGCGGAAAACTGTTTTTCCTCTTTCAGCTCTTTACGTTTCATCCTTTCAAGTAACTTGCTTGAAAAACAGTGAAGTATCTTTGCACATGGGGGTCTTCTCCTGGGAGGAGTCCCAGTATGTGTAAAAAAGCTGATCTGATCAGGACCTGGTTCCCATAGCTAATGGTAAGAATACTTTGTGTTCAACAGCATTTCTTTCCACAGATGCAGGAACGTCACTGGGGCTCAGCTAGTCCCTGGTCAGGAAGAAATCCAAAGCTACTCACTGTCCTTTTCCAAGTAGTACAATATGCAATGCTGCTGTCTAACCCCTCCCAGATAGGTAGCTGCACAGCAATATTTATCTGGCAATGTGTACCTAGATCTTTGGATCATTCACTGTGTGTTTTAGCATGATATAACATGCAATGTTTCCATAGACTGGACTGCATCTTGAATATGTTTACTCAAACCAAAGACCTTACTAAAAGTCTATTTTAAAGCTGTGGGTGTACTAACCTGATCTGAAATAGTGAACGTCCTTTCTGTGGTGGCCAAATACCTACATTGTATGTTCCATGGTAGGCAAATAGGTAAAATCAGGGATGGCCTTTCCCCTACAATGTACACAGCTGGACAGACATATGGTACATTATGATTTGCTGCTCATATAAATACCTACTGCACCCAGAACAGGATAGAAGTTGGGAAAAAGTCTGTGTCAGAGCAATGTATCCGTGACACAGCACCTCCTCGAGATACAGCTGATGTGGTACAGTTTATTTAGCACTTCTCTTTAGGTGGAAATTGAAGATTCAGCCCAGCCCTTACTTAAAGATTTATTGTCTTTTTTTGACATAGATAGAGGGTAGTACTACTTAAAGCAAACATAGAGGACTTGTCAAGTTTCATTTTTTGTGAAATGTTAGTTTAGGCAAGTTACGTGACTATTTGTATTAAATAAAATAATTGAAGGGATGAGCTTGCAGCCTTTATTTATATAATTCTTCTAGCAATGGTGGAACTAGCTACAGGAGTAAAACTTCTCCAACTAAACCTTTATTTTGTGTGATAGGAGATATAACATACGGAAATAGATCAAGCAGCCCAAACCATGGTTCAAGATTGCTGCAGAAGAAAAGCTGTAGTCACTTAAAGCTACTTGTTTCTTCCAAAACAAAATACAACTCTGCGTGCGTGGTCCTCAGATGGTATATCCTGTCATAGCTCCACTGCCATCAATATTACTACTCCTCTTGTCCTTGGAACAGCCCTGGCTTTGCAGAAGGTGTCCAGGCTATCACTCCATGCCCATAGCTGTAATACCGAAATGAGACGGCAGGCCGAGTGGCATTTAAATACGATGGGGAGGTGTGCTGGAAACCAGGGTGTTAAGCAGAAAGCAGAGGACATGTCTGTTACTATCTGTGTTTTACAAGGTAAGACAGATAAAAAAAGTGAAGGTTTCTGAGAAGGAGAAAAGGAAGGGGTGGGGGACTCTCCCTCTGAAAGAGCAAGAGTCCAAAGCCCAGTTTCCTGTAAAGTCTCTTATGATCACATCTACTTGTGGTTAGAGAATTAAATATTCCACCGAGCCAACCGTGCACTCATTTGTTCATACTTTCTGTTCACACTGGTTCTTTAACGGCACTGTGCAATGAAGTACACAGTGCTAACCACCACAGACTACTTCATCTACACTTCATCAGATTAGCATTAGGTTCAAATCTCCAAGACAATATAAATGAGATCAATAAATAGTGCAATCAATCTCAGCTAGTTTTAAGTGTCCAGAGAGAGATTTAAACAGAACTGCTGTAGGCTGACATTGCTTTACCAGCAGAGAGAACATCAAACACATTGTACTGATGCTAACACGTGTGCTACCCCTCATGATGCTTGCACTTAAACAGCAAAGCCAACGGATCTCTCTCTGTTGACTTGCAGGTGCTTTGGAATAACAGTTTAAAACATTGTTGAATTTGGAGTGATAGAAAAAAATGCATGTATGCAGTTCTTCCTTTTCTTTGGCTTTCTAAATGGGTTGAGGTTTATCTTGGTTTGCATCTCTTTTTACAATTCTCAGGTATTCAGGCGGGGATTGAATAATCTTTGTCCAGCTCTGAGTGCATTGTCAGTGGCTGAGGAATAACGTATATTTCCAGAATCTGCAAAGGAAAAATAATAGCTCAAAATGCTCCAAATGAAGAAAACAAATACAACATCCTGGTTCCAGATGTTTAAAAGAACAAACAGTGATAACATAACAAACTTAAAAATCCAAAGCAACACAGCAAAATCAAAAGTTCTACCAATATAAAGGACGGAATTGGTTGAAATCCATATGCTGCAAAAAGTACACTATTAGGGGGAAAATAATCCTCTTCATGGTATAGGTTTGGGAGTATTCTTCACCACTTCATCTTTACACTGAAACTAAAGCAGTTGAAGCAGCCTCAGTCTGGAATGATGTCTCAAGCTCTAACATATATTCCAGAGTGAAAAAGGGTAAGACGAATCAAAATATTCCAGGTTTTGTTATTATTGCAGTTTCTCCAAAATGGTGACAACTGTTTCACTGGGCTAAAAGAATCTTCCTAGGGTTGACAAAACTCATAAAAAGAGTTTGTTTTTTGAAAAGCTGCAAAGCAGGTAGGATGTTTCTTATAGCTTTCTTTTCTTTTTACCTTTCTGTGACCCCTAAGAAGTCACAGTCGTCTCACAGTCTAATCAGCATGGGAAATTGCAGAATGAATGGGCTGGAAAATTCCTTTGAAAGGCAATAGTAATATTTTTTCATATATGAATTCCAGCTTGGTTCTTAGGAGCTCAACAAAGTGAAGTAACAGTTATTGTTTTTCTATTTTTTTTACTCCTTCATAGAGCTTTTCAAAGGCATTCATTTTTGCATAAATTGTAAGTTTGTGTTAAAGTCCTATGCTAGTCTGTGTTACACATTTTAGTGCGTTCTGTACTGCCCTGGGAGCTAACCCCCCTCCCCCAAAGAACTCTTTCTCAGCCCCTTCATCTGTAACCTTTCTGCAAGTAAATGCTAATTGAAAAAGAAAGAACACCACTAATCTTGGAATTTAAATGCATTTAACAAAACCAATCTCAATCTAAATTGTTGTTTCACCATTCCCTTTTCCCCAACAGATGTCGAGAAACTGCAATTCCTATTAAGAACACTTGACTGTTTACTCAGCAAGAGAACTTCAGGCTCAGGCTGCATCAATCTAAATGCGTTTCAGGACGTCAGTCTTTTCAAAAGTGCAGACTGTTAGTTGGTTATTTTTAAGTGTAATCTTCACATAAAAGAGTTGCTGTATTTTTCTTTTCACTTTGTCATCTCTCGCTCCCTCCTCTCTCTTTTTATTTATATTTTTTAAATGATGGCATCGAGCAGAGATATCCTGAATTTTTATGTCCCATTCCATTTAAATTCCTCTCCATGGTACTTTATTTCATTTTTTCTCCCTTCTTTTTATCTTTGACCGAAAGGAATATTAGTGAAGATTGTGAACATTGTTGCAAAAAAAAAAAAAAAATCCAGAAATGTTATGTAGTAAGAATGTTAGACATCAAAAGAGTGAATATGTTTTCTTACTGAGCTTTACAGTAAAGTCCCCGTGGGCTTTGACCACAGACTTACGTAAAGTTATCTATGCAGATAAAGGCAACTCTGTGTGGTTTTGTTGTTTTGTACCCTGAGCGTCACTAGTTAACCGTGATCATGAAAGTAGACATGTGTCTTGTTTTTTTCCCCTTTTTCTCTTATCTTTACACACAATCCTTCAGTTAGCAAATACACTATTAGTATTTGCAAATATCTCCTCAAGTGATACTCAATGAAAAGTAGCTTAGGCCTCAATTCTGCAACTACAGTGCATAGTTACACTGGTATGAATACATGTTCAGCACGATTCCTTCAAGCATGTTTTACCATAGAATAAATTTCAGTTGCTTTACTCATCAGGTTTTGAACTGTGGTGGGTCAAGTCCTTCACTTGTAATGGGGGAGCTGGCAAGGCTGCGTTTTGGACCTGCATTGCCACAGGCAGGCCTGCAGTGCCTGCGGCAGCCCCGCCTTGAGCTGTCTGTTGCCTGAATGGGGGCTGCTGCTTTGCTAAAGTCTTTTAAATAGCCTCCGTTTTCTCTGGCAAAAGCAGGTGAGGAGAGTGCTCTTGGACTGTGCAAGGTCAGGCTTAGCCATGTGGCTCTAAATCCCACCATTCTTAAGTAGAGCAATGCCAAGAAATTCAGCAACAGTGCGGAAAAATGGCATGTAAAAGTGAAAAAAAAAAGCTTAAATTATGAATGCTAACAGGCAACACATAATTGGGTGCATGGATGTGTGTGTAGGTGGATGTCTGAAACTGAACTTTTGAACTCTCAAGCAGAAAACTGCTGCTTGCTGGCTGAAATCTGTATAGGCTGGCTATAAATTTTGATAACACCTGGACTAAATAAAAGTGATGAATCCTCCAGTTAATAAAGAGGAATGAAACAAAACTATCAAGTAAGTGTCTGCTCATCTGTTGGACTGCTGCATGTAGACTATCTAGATCGCCAAAATGTGAGGCTTGGGTTCCAGAAAGAAGACCTGATGCCAAACCAAAATGTTCCTGAAAAGAAGTGATCTCAGAATGAGGAAGCGAGTCTGGAAAGAAGGCTGGAGGAAAGACTTTGGAAGTGAGTAAGATCTGGGGGATCAAGAAGATGAAAACAAATCCCAAGGGATGACCAGGGACAAGCACTGACCAACATCACCTTCTGCCCAACCCTCCCAGGCCAGCAGTGATCTCTTCCCAGCAGGGAAGTCAAAATTTAGCAAGCGTAATGAGTGGGAGGTTAATGTATAAGTGAGTGTGTGAGATAATAAAGTTGAGTAGAAGCTTTGATCCTGTTGGTCCGTAAATAAACCCAGTGGCCAGATCCACCATGGGCTGTTGTTTTACTCTGTCTCACTTGAGACAGAAGAGTGAAGAATGCTGAGTCAAGCATTACTGGCTGATACTTAAGTATTATGAACATTGAATATTGATTCAAAAATAGAATAGGTGTTTCTTTGAGATTTCTAGGAAAAATGCAAATGTACAAGTAGAGAATCAAATAAATAATATATTTTGATTAAGATTCTAGTAAAGATTGCAATACTTCAGGAAAGCCTGAAAATGGGAGCAGTTATAAGGAAAAATGAAATGAAGTCTAATGAAGTGCAATACACAAAGATATCTTTCACAATGACAAACTAATGGATACATTTGCAGCCGTTACCCAAGTCACATATCCAGAAATCTATTGGAATCAATTATATGTGGCTAATGCAGGCAGGAAACCATTTCCCATCCTTGGGAACATGTCAAGATATCAGAAATAATTCTGTTGTACATCATGAAAAACAAGGAAAAATCCAACTTTGAGAAGTTTTTTGTGTGGTTTTCCAGTCTTTTTCATGAAAGAATATGTCCTCCCAAGAGATCACCTGGTATCTGAAAGCTCCAGAGCAAAGTCAAGAAAGCTGAAGTTTATTCTTTTCTGATGCAAATTGCAGTTGAAAGAATAGACTATTTCATAATTCAAAACCATGTTATTTAAAAATTCTTCACCATTGATAGTCTTTTTAGAACTTAGGAAACTCTACAGGCATCATAGAATTAGCGTACTTGTCTCCACGGGTGCAATCTTCACTTCTCCCCCAAGACCCCTCACACCAATCAAAAAGACTACAGCTAGGTTAATGGGTTAGGGTTAGGGAAACGTTCAACTCATGAGGCTGTTGAATATTTCTGTTTACAAATTCACAACCCTGATCTGGACAGTCAATACCTTGAGTCATGCCCCAATATGTATTCACATGTCAATTTAAATGCAGTCTCAATGAATATTAAATGCCTGAATGTTGGACTTTCACCTGAACATGAGGAAGAACTTCTTTACTGTGAGGGTAACAGAGCACTGGAACAGGCTGCTCAGCGAGTTTGTGGAGTCCCCTTCTCCGGAGATATTCAAAACCCACCTGGATGCATTCCTGTGCAGCCTGCTCTAGGGGCACCTGCTTTAGCAGGGGGGTTGGACTAGACGATCTCCGGAGGCCCCTTCCAACCCCTACCATTCTGTGATTCTGAGATTCTGTCACTTAACATGGACATCCATGGGAAGAATTTTTCAATGACGTGCTTAACTTCTGCTCTCAAAAATGGTGAAAGCAGGGAAGGCCTGATTCTGAAGGGAATTTGAGATCTCCCAGATAAACCTAGTGGGATTGAGATAAATAACTGCTTCTCTAAATCTAGCCTAAGTATAAGACAGTAATCAATTTCTCTTCTAAAGGGTATCTATTCTGAAACATAAATACATGCCCTATTATGGGGCCTATATGCCCTAAGCACATCCATCTGCAACAGGTCCTTCTGTAATCTGTCACCCAGCTAACAGTGTTGGGTAGCTACATGCCATTACAACACCATTGCACAACTCAACCCTTTTTTAATGGAAAGGAGGCTGAGACGGAATTGGTTTATGCTTTTTCTCCACCAGTTACTTGAAGACCAATGAGGAGCAAAATGCTATACAATGTGAATAAAGAAACGGGGCTTAAGTATCAAGAACCCACAAAAATCTCCCTGCATTTTAGGGAGTTATGAAAAGGAAGTCAATAATAATTTTGCAGGTATGTATTAAAAGTTTGGGATCTCATAATATTAAGAACTCTTTGGACCAAAAGTTAACTGCTTGAGTGCAAAGGATCTGACTTTATATATACAGTTTCTTAGAACTGCCTACGCAATACAGTAAGTTTCTTAAACTAAAGTTTAGAGTTATCCAGTTTCATTGGGTGGCTTTCTAAATTACAGTAACACAACTGAACATCCTAGCAGCCATGGCAAACACAAATGCCTGTGTAGTAAGGGCAATCTGCTTTTGAGACATTGGTGTTTATATGACATGTTTTAAAATTCAATACAATTATATAGGATCACCAACACTTCCAGCACAGTTAAAAATGTTTCTGTAAGTCAGATTTTTATTTTTGGTCCAAAAAGTAGACTTGGAAAGAAAAGTCATTTTTTGAGGAGACTGAATTATAACTGAAGAACCTTTGCTTCCAAAATGTTAGAACCCAAAGAGTTCAGGTTTATGGTTAAGTTTTGCTTTTCCTTCAATGTCAGGAACACAGATGTTTACTCCCTGCTTATATTTGGCTCAGCAAATACATTCATTGTGGTCACTGCAAGGTAAATTCCGCTCTCAATTGTGAGTGTATGGCTCACCTGGGCTCCTCTCTGACCATCTTTCATAGCACTGTGGTCTAGAGAGAGAGTAGAAAATCTTGTACATTCTTGTTCTGCATGAAGGACCATCATCCTCTTTTAACCTCCTAATGTTAAAGACCAACTAGTACTGTCTAGTTTCCTTCTGCAATAAAATTTCATTTTAGATTTTTGGTTTTATCTGGGGTCTGTGGTTGATTTCTTTCTTCATTCTGACGTGAGAAGATCTTCAAATTCCTTCTCTCTGTTCCAGGAGTGGACTGTGGGAAAGAAACAGCATCTGCAGAGGGACAGTGACAGGAGAGGAGATGGGCTCTGTCCCTGTTCAAATACACACCTGACTCGTGCATACCAGACTGCGCTCACAACACCACGAGGAAACGTGAAAACCTCTCTGACCCGTGTAGCAGCACATCAAAAGCTGGAGCCTGCCTCAGCATATTATTGCTGCCCTTTTCACTTCACAATGCAGAGGATAAACAAGCTGGTCTTCCAGCTCTGGACATGAAGCATCAAGCCTGGGACTCAGTCACATCTGCCTCAGCCTTTGGAAGAAGGATCTCCCAATGGCATTGCAAAAAGGATTCCGTGCCAAGACAAAAATATTACCCATTTTTGCTCCCCAAATGGAGCCCATTCACAGCTGTGTTCTGTCTCCTTCTGGCGCAATGGTCTTCCTTAGCACCCAACCCAGCTATATTCTAAAGGTAATTCAAATGGCAAATTTCCCCCAGCCCACAAAGAAATGCATCTCTTTTCGTATAAAAGTACTAGTTTTATTCACAGTCAAGAGCCAAACCTGAAATTTTGGATGTCACCTATTTGTTACCATGTAAGTTACATGGCTACTTATCTGTTTGGTCCCAAGACACTCACAAAAGATCTGAGGGAAATTGGTACTGCTGTATGCAAACAAAGTTATCTTCCACTGATAGAGCACAAATAAGGTACTACTTGTACTTCTTTACTAAGGTTTTCTATCCAGAGTGAACCGATGTTTTCTTTCAAGATTATTTGGAGTATTGTGCAAACTGCAATTATATAGAGGCAACTCTTCACTTCATCAATTAAATTTATGCTCAAACAAAGCAGTAGAGGACTAACGGGTAATGGGTGAGAAAATAATGCTGAAATCTTTAGAAAATTCATGTTAGAAGATTTGTTGGCTCAGTTTGGAGAAAATACTAGTAGTTTTGATAATTATTCCAACTACTCTAAATTCATCATAGTGCAAACTATGTCTG
>VZSC01000662.1:180797-208385 GCA_013398225.1 Steatornis caripensis
TTGCAAACTATGTCTGAAAATCTTCTGGGAACAGGTATTTTTGTGTGACATTCTTCATACTTTGTGCTGTGAAAAGGTTGGAAAGTTGAAAAATGACTTTACTTCTCATAGACAATGAGGTCTTTTACTTCTGGGCCTTGGTTCAACAATGATGCATGTTTATGTTTCACTTTTATTCTGCTTGGCTATAAGCATGTACGTAAACGTTTGAATTAAGACTTTAATAAACAAAGCAGCAAAAAGAAAAACAAATGGGTTTTTTGGCTGCCTAATTCACATTTAAGAATGAAGAGTCAGACCATTTTGGACCCTAACTGTTTAATACCAGTGATAGCATTAATACTATACAACAATGATAACTAATGAATTATAATTCTAATTAATTATTTATAATAATTATTTAATAGCAAAGTTTTAAAAACAAACAGTACAGTAATTTATAGATGACTCTTGCAAGATGTATGTTTATTACTGTTCTCATTTAAGATGTCAGTGAGAAAGGCAGATGTTTGCCTGGTGTTATAAGATGAACTACTTTGGCTGGAACTAGAAATCTTGACTCTTTTTTCACAATTAAAGCCCACAAGAAACTTTAAAGACAGTGAACAGTTTACCGCCCAATGTTGTTAGCTAGGTAAATTATTTTATTCTTGCTTTTGTCACTGATTAGCCCAAAACGTTCTGGAAAGTAATTTTTAGATTGTTAAAAGGAAAATTTTACCTGTTTGATGAATCAAAATAGAACCAAAAAGAATCACAAATAAATATGATGAACTTTCACAAAAGATGAACCATTTGAAAGAATGACGTGCTTTCAATAAAGATTTGATTTCCTTTAAACAGCAGGTCAAATTAATACTCTTCTTATTTTTTTAAAAATGCAACCAGGCCTACAAGGTCTTTATCCTCTTTATTCCTCAAACTACCCCTTTAAGAGTTAGTAACATGTACCCCTCACAGAAATATTGGAGGGTTCATCTTTTATGCCAAATGAAGACCCTATATTTCATGTTAGGGAACACTTACTCAAAGGAACGCACACATTTTTTATAGATGAACTGTTCATTCACTTGTGTGAATAAAATATTCAGGCATTCAGAATTCATAACCTGTTTCTTTAAGGTACTGTGCAATTGTAGATAAAAGATGATATTGCAGTGAAAAACACTGCTAATTACCATTTAATATTATCCATTATTATTTCCATTTATATCTCACTATTTTTAACTTCCTCATAAAAATTTCTCTTCCTACGACTTAGTCCAGATTGTATGATAATAAGTGAATAAATAATGTTAGTACTTTCCTATCCTGTCTTCATATTTTTTGTTTTTCAAGAAACCAGATTTCTGGATGTGAATCGTCACTTTGTATTCCCTACCTCTTCTGAAAACACAGCAATAATTTTGTAGACTTTGCTAAGTATCTGAGGTGAATGTTTGATAGAATTCTGCAAGCATGTGACAAACAAGTACATAAACAGGGTACATACAAATACAATACACTCTGCAGATTTTGCCAGGATTCTGGGAATATTTTTTACTGACCTGAAAAAGGATTTTTTTTTCATGTGCTGTTTTCTCTGTGTTGTGTCACACAAAGCATATTCTGTACAATCTGTGAAGCCTCACATTCGACAGAGTGAAAGTTAAGTGAATTTTAGGAGGATTATTTATTATATTGCAAATCACAGCCTGGCATAGTGCATTTCTTTATTGAAATGTGTTTTTAGCACTTTGGAAATCCCTTTGTATGCATGGGAGTCGATTAATTTCTCTGCGAGCATACGTGCTACTCAATATACTTGTTATGTGTTTGTAGCTCTCGGTGTGTAATGAGACATTTTTGCTGTTGATGATAATTCTGTAGATTCCATTGTACCCAGACATATGGTGTCAGTTGTTTGAAAGCTTTAGAAACCCTCGGGTTGGCTGTGATGTATAAATGCAATAATCCCCATAGAAAACTTCGGACTTCTCGAACCAGAGTTTAAAATCTGTGTGCTCACTTGCAGACTGGGGAGTTTTAAAAACAAACGGGCCCTTGTAGATAATTTAACACTAATGACCCGAGTCAACAAGAAGTGCAAAACATTCAGCCCCCAGGAAGAGCAATACAAAGTCTGAGCTGTGCTTCCACAGGGTATGAGCCAGATGGAAATATGTATAACCGGTGTTTTATCTGTATTCAGTGTGTATTAAATTAGTGTTATTAAAGGACAACTTTTAAATACTTTAATAAGGAAGAATGATGATCTGCCTTCTCTCTGTAGTCCTAATCCAAAGCCAGAAGCAGCCAATCAAAAGACTCCATTGATTTTGATGGCTTTTCTATTGAGCCTTATGTCTGCAAGCTGGATGAAAGGCAGCTGCAGGGAATTGGAGGGCCCTGGTTTAGTAGATGCTCCTGGCTTCCCCTAAATCCACGTAAGCCACCACAGGTCCTTCATAGCACGTGCATCTGGGGTGAAATCATTACTCCATGGCAGTCAGTAGGAGTTTTACCACAGACTACCGGTGGATTTAAAATTTTACCACTGGTGTGAGTAGGCCAGGTTTTTTTCATTTTCTATTCTGGATACTATATATACCTGATGAGGGTGTTCTGCTTGAATTGTCTCAGTGAGCCTGTAAGTAGCAGAGTTGACAATTATGTGTCTGTAGCCCTGTTACCTGATTTGGGGCATAAATACATACTTTCTGTGCTCAGAACCTTGATGCAAAACATTAGTTATTGCAGCTGCTCAATGAAATGAATATTGGTCCAAGGCCAAAACTTAAGTAAGGACCATTTTCCCTTACGGTATCACTACCTTAAACATTGTTTCACCAAGGCTAATAGGGCTGTAATATGATTTGTTAAACATGACTGACTACAGGCAGTGTTTGAACAGACTAGCAAAAACTTTTCCTCCATCTTCCTCGTACATTTACTTTCATGTGCTGTGGTAAAGATTTATTTATTTTTTTTTAGGGAAAACAAGAACATTAGTGGGATCTTCCATATAACTTAATGAACCACTGGGCCTTGACTTATTTTTATTCGTTACTTATACAGCTCTTGTGTTTAGGGCAGCAGTACCCTGAAGTCCAGGTTATAACTACGTCCCATTGTTCTGGATGCGATACAAACACAGAGTTAATCAACTGAACAATGTGTAACGATTTGTAACTTCATTGTTGTTGTATATTGCAGGAATACCAGAATGGGTGCAGCCCAGCATTGTGTGACCAGCTAGAAATGATTCTCCTCTTTTTCTCTCTCTGAGAAAGCTACTTAAAACTCTTGAACGAGCATTGACCAGCTGGTGTTGAACAAACGAAAGTCAAGTATTCAGCATGGGAGGAAAATTATCCTGGCTGTACAGCCTACATGTAGGTACACAAATCAAGGTGAGTAAACCAGGAAAGAAAAAAAGGTTTTAGTCCTTAGCTTGCCTTGAATTGCTTAGGGCTAAATGTATCTTTTAGGTGATGAACAGACAGTTTTTCCTTGTAACATCTTTGTTCCTGCCATCCCGGCCAGCACTGATGCCAGGGGAACTTCCAGATGATATGTTTGCAAGCTCTTTGTTTTCTGTGTCCTGCAAGACCAGCACAAAGGACAGTTACTTGTGCTGGAGGATTGACCTTCATTCATGCCTACTCTGTGGAAGATGTCCAAATGAGCAAGCTCCTTCCAGAGTTTCCCCAAAACACAACATGGTCTGGATGAGCAAGCTCCATCCAGAGTTTCCCAAAACCACTACTGCAGTCTCTTGTGTTTGTGTCAATATTGCTGATGTCTGGAAGGGAAGAAAACGGCATATTTGACAATGGGGAGATGCCTCTTTAGAGCTGAAAGCAACGTCTTTTGGGTATATATTCTATCCTTCACATATGTAAGCAAGAGACCATAGCTGATAACAGAGGAGTTGCACATGATGGGTTTTATTCTGTGAATAGGAAATACTGGGATTCAAAGTGCTAGCTACTTTTTGCATGCAAATGCCCTGTTTCTCTAGCATAAAGGGCTCTATAAGTTGCAGATAAATGTTTTGTGAATCAAGCCCTAAATCCTCTCTTTATTTAAACTGGAGACTTTAGCCAGTGGATAAGCACCATCAGACATTATTCAAACATTTTACGGCTTGCAAAGGAATTATTCTTTTTTTTAAAAAAAAAAAAGAACGCTTTAAATAAGAGAAAACAAAGAGTTTCGTTGGAAGTGGCTTGGTTATGGATATCTTCGTTCCAGCCCAGTGGCTTGATGTGACTGTTAACTGGCATTTGGCTGTTTTATAACTGGTGCAATTCTTTTGTCAAAGGTTGTAGGGTTTTTTCCTCCTTTAAAAAAAGTTAGTTTACAGTTTATTAAGTTAGATTACTGCTAATAGCTCCCATGGGTCTTTCTAGTGAAACAAGGACCAAGATAACTGATTTCTTAAGACCAATCTGGAAGACTTTAAAACACATTAATAGCTATCACTGAAACAGCAGGAGGAAGAATAGTCTGTCATTTGTTTTTTTTTCTTTTTTTTCTTCCTGTTCTCTGCATAAACTTTTCCCCAACTTTATCTGTTTCTCTATTATCCTGTCTCTCTCTTTCTCTCCTTTTTTTCTCTTTTTCTTCTTTTTATAGCTATTAACAGGGTAAGTTTTCAGTGAGTGCAATGACTCTTTTTGACTGTACAGGGAGCACATTAGCACATAAATAGAAAACAAAGACTGGTTCTAAGACGGTTCAGGGAAAATGTAAAATGATACTTTAAAATCTGGAGATCTGAAGTTAAAGCACCTTATTTTCAAAAAAGTCTAGAATCAGTGCAGAATATCATTCTTGATTAATATTTTTTTTAACATTTTGCTCTTTCTCATGCATAAATACTTGTAAAATCAGTACACAAGGCATGCAAGTGCGTGGTTTATGTGTCATTGTAAATGGTAATTATTTATCACATGGGTCTGTCAGCAGGAAAGGTATTTCCCTTCTTCCACCGCTCTGGCACGGCTCCTCCAGTCATGCCTTTCCATCCTATTCCCCACCTTTTGGGCCAAAAGAGGAATGTGTGGATGAAGGCTGAGCAGAAGTCCTTACTCAGTGTGTCTGAACCAGCACCCGGGAAATCTGCTGATTTGTATGACAGAAAAGTTTACCTTACTTTTATTCCCTTGTTGCAGTTGCTACAGTGAGTAATGGGGGAAATTTGATTTGCTGTGGAAGGACTGTAAGCAGTTAAAACAGTTGGGCCGTCTGTTATCCAGGTACTAACATTGGAGTACTCAGTGCCAAATATGATGAGGAAGTGATAATATGAATCCATATTTACAGGAATAAGAGTGTTCATTCTATGATTCTATCACGTAGTGATAGGACAAGAGGTAGTGGTTTTAAACAGAAAGCAGGAAACTTTAGATTAGATAACAGGAAGAAATTCTTCACAACAAGGGTGGTGTGAGACTGGCACAGGTTGCCCAGAGAAGTTGTGGATGCCCCCTCACTGTAAATGTTCAAGGCCAGGTTGGATGGGGCTTTGAGCAACCTGGTCTAGTGGAAGGTGTCCCTGCTGAAGGCAAGCGTGTTGGAACTAGATGGTCTTTAAGCTGCCTTCCAACACAAACCATTCTATGATTCTATTATTCTATATATAAACAGGGAAATTACAATATTCTGAGCATTCTCATCTTTTCTGTTACTTGAAGTTGTGGTGTCAGGCAGTCTGGAAGATCAGCCATCCAGCTGAGATGCTGGATGAAATTTCATTTCTTCCTCCATTTCCTTCCTGAGTAGTGGGAATCATGCACTAGTTACATGTATTGATTTTCATTGTTTTGGTGCACTGCCTGATCTGAGAAGGAACATTTACTATGTTAGATGTTGTATGAATCAAAGTAATTAATAATAATCCTTTCCTCAAAGATTTTATAATTAAACCACTCATTTCTAGTATCTGGAATAAAGAGGAATTGGGGTAGGCATGGGATGAGAAGGGATATTGCTCTGATATCATGTCTAACAAGAAGATGCAGATAACTCAGACAGAGTGGCTTTGAGACCTGAAAAGATCAAGTATGTCCAGCTTAGATATTTCAGTATTGTTCTTCCCACTACTTTGCAGGGCCTTTTTGATCAGAAACAGCACTGCACAAATGAATGAGGTGAACTGAGATAAAGTTGCTAAACGCAGGCTGCCCGGAGAGGCTGTGGAGTCTCCTTCTCTGGAGATATTCAAAACCCATCTGGATGCATTCCGGTGCACCTTGCTCTAGGAGCACCTGCTTTAGCAGGGGGGTTGGACTAGATGATCTCCAGAGGTCCCTTCCAACTCCTACCATTCTGTGATTCTGTGATTCTGTAACCCCTCTGTCCCTCCCTTCAAAATGAGGAACTGGTGTTTGTCACAGCAACATACTTTGAATTGTCCATGATATTATTAACCAGAATGCAGCACGTGAAAAAAAGATCTAACCCACCTACAACAAAGGTGTCTATATTTATAAAACAAGAAATAAAGAGAGAGCATGGAGCTACTTCTTAAGAATAATTTCTTAAAATGTTGCTCAGAAAATAGTTTACTTTATACAGAGCTCAGTTATTAGCATCATCAGGTGCTATAAATCAGCATAATTCCTTCAAAGTTGGTTTTACCGTGTTTACAGAACGGTGCTTCTGTCTGTGGTTTGCTAAGCTGAAAAGATTTGCAGACATATATTTTCATTAAAAGTTGCTTCCAGGAGTTTATTTCCAACCTGCTCATTGATTCAGTAGAAAATGTTTCATTTTCAGTCCTGAATGGGCATCATACCATTGTCATCTCTCTGCAGTAATTTATGGTTTTATTCTTTATTGATTCACAAATATATATTGAAAGCACCAATGTTATCAGATAGGCAAGTTGCAGCATAATCCTATTTTCCTCTAATGAGTTTTGCATATAGTTCTGTAGCATGCTAAAAAAAAGGCCCACTTCGATGAGAAAATAAAAAAGCTTAAAAAATGACTGATGGATTTATTGGGAAAATACACATGTCATTTTCTATGACCAGTTCTTTTTGACACTCAGCTGTAGATGCTAAAGCACTTCTGTAGTAAAAGTGACTACAGTGTATGACAGATAGTATGCTAATGAAATGGCATACTTTTCTGCTACACTGAAATTTCAATAAGGGTTGAATTTTGCCTCAAAAAGAGGGCAGTGATCTTCTCACAAACACTGTCCTTTGTCCTGAGGCACACAAAATCCCCAAATCCCTAAAATATTTTATCTAAAGATAAGATAATTTTGCACCAGCCCAGGCATGAAAAAGAAAAGTATATCAGATGCAGCTGGAAAAGTCCTGTTGCTCAGGGAGAAGGTAAATTAAAGGTTTCTATCTTATCTGTATTTCAATTACAATTTTATTTTTGGTCCCTGGCAGTGCAGACAGTTGAAGTCTTAGGAAGTGGAAACACTCACAGGTGTATGAAAAAAGAATCTTTAATGGTGGAGATGTATATATTTGATCTATGTTGCTTTTCATGTTGGGTATACATGACATTTAAATAAAAATGTGGACTCTTATGCAGGGGTCTATCTGTTTGAGTTCACTTGAAGATTCCTTTTTTTTCCCCTTTTTTTTTCTTAGCAATAATGACCTAGTTTAAGAATCTGCAGCTCTGCCTGTCTCATTCTAGGGGTTGGTCCTAAGGAAACCAGTTGTGCAAAGACCAAAACAGTTAATCATAAACAAACGGATCTGATCTCCATTGGTGCCCATGGTACATATTTGTATCCAGTTTTCTGGGAACCAAAAGACAAAATCTTGAGATAAATACCTCTCAGCTCTTGGATGCCTGGGTCTGTGAGTATAGACCAGAGAAGACTTCCACCTCCTTTGTTGGGTCATTCAATGATGATGTAAGTCTAGTTCTTACTGAAGGTGTTGCCATTTCATCATGTGTCTTTGTGGCTGGCGCTGTGTTTTTGCTAACTGCCTTACCAAAGACATCGAAGACTGAATAAACTCTCATCGCAGGTATAATACCAATCTTCATTGGTATCAACAGCGCAAAAATGGTCAGCTGACACCGCCACTGCTGCTGAGTGTGCAAATAGATAAAGTTTGTCTTCAGTGACAAGGGATTTATTCCTGTAAACAGAGAACCTCACAGGTATAGTCTTTTATCAATATATCCTGGTGGCTTAGCAGGTAACAGCCATAAAATTAGTTTCATAAGCCAGGATATGCAAGTGAATCTTGTTCTTCAGAATGACCCCGGCCCAACAGGAGGGTAACAAAACATCATTCCTTTGCCTATCTTTATGTCCTGAACACTACAGATAGGCAGCTCTTTGTGCCTTTATTATTATGAGGAAACTTAAGGAGACTGGGAGGGGCTGGTGGTAGGAAAAGCACAATCTCCCATGAGCTAACCCCATGCAAACACTGGAGTTTAGTTTCCTCAGATGAAGAAGAGTTCAAAACCCCAAAATACCACTGCCTTGGAAAAGTGGGGACGTCCTTCATATCAGTACAGACAAAAGGTAGGTGAAGAAAACAGAGCTCACATGTATGGATCCAGAAAGGCTAAGAAAGACTATTAAAATCCTTTAGTCGATTGGGGGTAAATATGAATCTGAACTAGGTTGTGATAGCTAAGACTCATATCTATCTGGAGCTTTACTGCAGACAATTCTGGTCTTTTCTGTTTTCTCCCAGATAAGAAATGCTCTGAAAATGATCCTGCTGACTGAGATTTCAGTACCTTCTGATTTTAGCTGCACCAATGCTATTTTAAAATAGAAGGTTAACATCACTATAAAACTAGTGAGAGAACGAGGCTAGAGAAGGTGAGAGAAGGTGAGAGAAAAAGGCTAAAGAAATGTAGAAAATTATAATAGTGAAAAAAATGTTAAAACCCCAGATCTTCTCATTTTAGTGTCATAATTATTCACTTGCTATAAAAACTTAGGCATGAACACACCCAAACCTTATAAACCAGGATAATTTAATGAGCAAATATCTTAATGTCTGAGTACACACACATACACACACATTTGTACTGTCTACTGATAAAAATATAGAATATTTGTATATTTGTGCCTGTGTGTATCAATATAGAGTCCAGACACATGCAAGGTTTATTTGTCATCTTCTCATTTGGGAAAGGAAGGCAGAGAGGAATTCTCTGTCTTCTACTATTTCTCTTGGCAACATTTTGTTGTGTCTGTCTCAGATTCACACACAAATATTTGCTAAAGCATTTTCCAATCAACACGAGATTTGAACAATTCCATGACTCGTTGCATCCTCTATTTCATTATCTTCAGCAAAATGTGTATTTCCTCATTGGTATCACGAAAACACATCAGGGTTTTCATGTGACACAGTTAAAATTCACAGTGCATTCTCAGAAAGTACTAGGCAAACATTTTAGGGTCTGGTGGTGTCCTATGGAGAAACACCTGCAGAAATCACTTGGATAGAATGATGAATGGATTCTGGATTATATTGCAGTTGAAAAGTAGCAGAAAGCTATCTAATAGATCTTCTACTGTTTAGTGAACAGGACTCACATTAGATAATGGCAGTAGAAAACATTAAAGACAATTGTATATGATGTAGTATTCGGTCAGATTCGTTCACAGTGTATAGTCATTTCCAAATGGCATTTTGCTGTTCTTTGTTCTGTAGCAGTGTCTAATATTTCTAAACATTTTTAGGCTCTGTGACACCTTAATGGTATACAATAACAGTATGCCTCCCTCTTAGAAAAATGGATACTCTCATTTTTCTAAACATTGTGCCTTTACCTTTAACCATTTCCATTTAAATGCAAATTTCAATCATGTCCACCTCTCTGTATTCCAGCAGAAACTCAAGGAAAAGACTATACCTTAAATCCTCATTCTCCATAAAGGGAGCTTTTTCCTTCAGGTGTGTCACTCCACGTTATCCATCTTCATTTTCATTTTACACGTCATCATTGTGGCAAGTTTACCTTGCAAAATTCACAAATAAAAACCACTCTTCTTTTCTGGTTGAAAACTCTGCTGATTTTTACGTATTAAAAGAAAATGGGTATTTGTAGTTATCTTTATTTACTATTAAATTTGTCTGACATAACCTATTGACATGGAAATTTCCCATTCACAAGTCTTTAAATTATTACCAGCATTTACAACTGCCTGTACACTCAAAAGTTTATAATTTCCTAAACAACTGCAGACAAATTAAGTGAATTTGTATCATAGACATGGATTAATCTCGTAATTATTGTTCCAGTTTAAAGGAAATAATTGAATTTCAGGGTTAAGGATAAAATGTGATGCTATGAAACATATGTGATCCTGGTGTCGGTTTCCTGAGTGTCTGTTCTTCGTATGCAGCTTAGCAACACATTTGAGCAATTCATTAAGGTGTCTCTGCTTACTGAATCTTCAGAGAGGAAGATACATTTGAATTTGGAGTGTAAAAAACACTCAGAAAACAGCCAACCAAAACAAAACGTCTCCCTCCCTCCTTGCCCCTCACCAAAAAAAACCCCCCAAAAAACCCCACACCCTTTATCTGTTGTTAGTCCCTCTCGATTTACTTTTGACAAGAGAGGGCACTGTGATAACATTTTAGAGTGGACATATTTGTATACACTTGCCTCTGAGACAGAAAGGAAGCCAGGGATTAACCCCTGAACCAATTGCTTTACAATATAGCAACCACTTCAACACAAAGGAGGCGGGAGGGGGGGGAAGAGACAATTTAACTAATTAGTGCAAGTCACAATGTTCTTTATGGGAATTACTCAGTTGGAAGAAAAATTGTTGAGTGGGCTCATAAGCGAGAGGATGTCTACTTTAGAGTGTATTTATTAATTCTCACTTTGAGTCAGCTTTTACTAGCTAAGAAATTTAGGTGAAGACATTTAATGTCTGCATTTCTTCGGGAGAATTATACGTATTGGAAACTCTGCATATTATATTGTTTCAGCAAAGGTTTACTTTTAACCCTTTATTAAATGTAACCATGTGCATTTTTAACTCTCCAGCATATTTCTTGTATTGGGGGGGTTAGGTCCACTTTATGTAGATCAGAAATACCTTGTGCTTGTCTTTTTAAAAATAAGGGTTAAATGGTGTAGCCATGATACACAACTTGTCTTACAAATAACTTGTTTTCCATATTAACTGGGACAAAAGTGATTTTGAGCACAGATTTTGATGTAGATAAAAAGTTGGGAGCACTTCAGTTCTGTGGAGGTCAGAGTTGGAGAAAGGAGGCAATAAGACTTTTAGCAACTGCACTTTGAATATCAGATTCTTTTTAAGTGTCACAAGTTGGGTACCTGAAGCTGTTTGTTATTTTCAGAAAATCTTGCCTATGTATGGTTTATGAATGTAAAACTCCATTGTTGGTAGGAGCAGGACATTTGTCTACAGCCTTTCTGCCACATGTTTAGTGCATTCTTGGTGAGATATTATTGTTGATAAGAACAAATATTTTCTGAAGGAAAGCAAAAGTTAGAGGATGTTATTTGCATTTTAAATTTTAATAAATGTCTCGTGGACCCTCAATTCCTTTTTTTTTTTTCACCAAACTATAACAATTACTGTAAGCTTCAGACACATAGGGGTTTTCATAAATATTGTAGTTTTGACTTTATGTGAAATATGTGCCTAAACGACAAAATAAGTTTTCATTTCACTGTACTTTCGGGTAGCAGGATGCAGACCCTTACCATGAGCAGAGATGACATATTTGGTATTAACTTGATTTTGAAGGCCTTTGGGCCTTTGATTTCAGCTGTTCTGGGTTGACACCAAAGGCTTGCAAGTGGTGTTTGGGAACGATTGTGTTCTGTTAAGGAAATTTTACTTAGACTTATACTTTGTAATACTGGGTTGGGGAAAAATCCTTGTTTGGTCACTGCACAGCAGGCTGAGGAGTTCTGTGACTGCTTTGGTTTTATTATTTGTTCATGCAACCTCCAGATCAGAGGTCTTGAAAATAGGGAACAAAACCCCTGAGATTATTTCCCTTAAATGTTAGTTCTTTCTCCAGACTGGGAACCCTCCTCCTCCTAAAGGAAAGTTGGGGGCAAATGGAAAAGAAATAAATACTCTGAAAGCTTCAACTTTCTGTCTCTTTACTGGAATAAACAAGACTCCTTTTTTTTTCTTACTTTATAATTATGTTTGTTTCTTTCTAATTCATGCAGGCTGGAGCAGACGACTACATAATATTACTTGATTAACAGAGACTACTGTCTCCCACTGAATAAGAAAACTTCGGTTGTGTCTGTTTCTCCCTTGTATTTTCTTCAGCTTTTGAGGTTGAAGGATATATTAGCTAATGAGGAGTTCCCTGCTCTCTGTCTTGATCCAGAAACAGACAGATAAAATTAACAGACATTGCTTGAAGATTAGCTATCATTGTCTACCTTCGACACATGTGGCTAATTGAAGGAATATCAGGTACAACAGGAAATGAAGAAAATGAGTAATACTTAGAAAAGACTTGTTTCACTTTAAATCCAGTATAGGTGTGATAGTGCTTAGATAAACTTTAGAGAGTTAAGATCATACAGACTCTTCACAGAGAGATTACTGTTAACAAGTGTATATCCCAGATGGTAATTCTTTGACAATTTTTTTTTTTTAAGTAACAACTGATAGACATTGCTGTTTGTTAACCAAATTATAATCCTTTTCTTTAGCGTGCTGCATAAACTTGTTTCTTGGATACCTTTTATTTAGTTTTGCGTTTTGACTTTCCTTGACTTACTTGAATGGTAGGCAATTTCAGTATGGATCTGAATAGTTTTGTGTTTCCACATGAACCACTGTAAAAACAGAATGGAGTTATGGAGAGAGAAATTATTGTAAAACTGAAGTAGAAAAGGAAAGGGATTATAGATCCAGCCTCTTCTTATGTCTCATCTGTGCTTTCACCTCTCCAATAGTCATTACACAGGTGTGCACGACAGCCGAACTTATTTTACCAGAGTACAAGGCACATACATTGATTTCCAGGACCTTGTGAGGATTATGCAAAAAACGGGGTTTATAGCATCACTATAAAATCCAAAGATGTATCATTCAATCTGAAAGTTGGTCTGATATTTTGCTATTTGCTCTATTTTCAGGAAAATTTATTTAAGTGAATAAAATACAATCTAAGAAAATACTTTAATTGAGAACAAGCGGAGAGAGGAAACTTGAGAAAACTTTTGGGCACTTAATTTGAAATACAGTACAGAGGACTCATCAAGATTAATTGCTGGCTTTTATGAAATAAGCCCATTGTCTTCAGGCAAATACAGAGGGATTCATTCTCTTTTTCTGCTTACCTCTACGGTATGATAATAGTTTATGCAGCAGTCTGTGTGTGTGTATGTGTGTAGGTGTGAGTGTGGGGGGTGAATGTATTTAAGCAAGCAGTCTCTTACACAGTCATACTGAGAGCATGTACATAGTTCTAACCCTTGCCCCCCCCCCCAAAAAAAAAAAAAACAAACGATCCAAAACCCAAACCAAACAAAAAACTCCAACAAAAACCCTGTGCAAGCCCTAGACTCTAAATTCACTTGAACATTGGTATGTGGCTGACTGGCAGGCTGAATTTTATCATGCATAATGTTTAAGAGGTACTGACTTTCTTCCTTAAACAGTACATAACTTTTTTGACCCACATGTAAGGAGGCAAGTCTGTAAACTAGTCACTTAGAACTTAATCATCTTTACGTGGTTATTTTTTTTCTTCCTATTTTCAATTGTATGTGTCTAAAAATGTGTCAGACTTAGTACTTACCCACAAACATGCTATAATCTTGATAAGCTTTGGTTTGGTGCTTGCTCTCGTATGTAAAAACAGGCAAAATTATTACATAGGTGAAAAGTAAGCAGCCAGGTTAGCAGGTCTCCAAATTATCACAACCACTACTCAGTCTGTGGGGCTCTGTGAGTTTATTCCAATGGAGATATTGCACCAAGCAGAGTTCGTGATCCACAGTACAATATTCCACAGACAAGAGGCTATCACAACTTTTTATGACGTCTCGTACATCTTAGAACAGGATACAACTTTTCAAAAAATTAACATATTTTAAGATCATAAATTGTGCCAACCATTCAACTGCATGGGGAAACACATCTGAAAATTAAATCCTGAAGTGTGATCCATCTGTTTTCGCTGTCAGGCTCAGCCCTAGGAACTCCTAAGCAGTTGTTGTTGTTGTTGCTTTTTAATAGGATAGGACAGTAATGCACAGCCCTCCAGATGTGTCCTGATCTTGTCTTGAGATTCACATACTTGACCTCAGGTTGACATTGAAAACCCATCTGAGGCCCAACAGAATTACAGTACCCTTCATAAAGAGGAGAAAAAACTTCTAAAGCTGAAGCACTGGAAAGTGTTCAGTAACCAGCGGATGGCTCTCGTATAAACTTTAGTAGCCTAGCGAGAGTTGAGGGGGAAAGGAGGGAGCTTTTTTGACTTCTGCTGTAGCACAGTACTTCTTCTTGTCTCCTGAAGTTATTGAGTGCTGAATCACGTGACAAGGAGGTCTGTGTTGCATTATATCAGAAATATAAAGATAGATCATTCTCTTTCCCCGAAAGATTGGTAATTATTAACTCAATGAAAAGCAGGGCTTTTTGCCATCACCTATGGGTAGGAGTGAGAAGCAGATAATCCTCTGTCAGAACAGTTCTAATTTTAACCAGTGTGGGTATTTCTCAGATAAGTGAAGAAAGGTAGTGAAACTGTGCATTGATACAACCCAGACAATGAGCCTCTGGACCTACTGTAAGTGCTGATAATACAGACCCAACGCCATTCAATGTCTAAGTCATTTCAAACAACCGTAGTTAACGCGATTTGAGTCTACACTGCCCTGAGCAGAACACTAATACAGCACGAGGCACTGAACTACTCTCACGTCCCATTCACATATACAAAGCAATGCGAGGGTGGCTCCATATGACAAGTTGGCACTATGAGTAATTTTCTATTCCTTAGAAATACCAGGTGCCATGCTGAGAGACAACCAGCTTTACCTTTTGGAAAACAGGTTCGATTTCTTACTGGCTGCAGCAGACCTCTAGGGATAGTTCTGTAAACCACCCACATAAAGCTGATTTTTATTGGAAATATGCACAGAACAAATAAAAGGGGGAATATTTCACATTGGAATATTTCTGATAACTGCAACTTTAAGAAGAAAGTTGACATGAAGGGCTGCCTTCATCATTAGAGAACTGTAGGATACAAGCTGCCCTGCCTTAATCACAGCTGTCATGAGAAAAGGAAATAGATTTTTAGGGTCCAGATAGGATTTCTCCTTGGAAATGTCAGGAGTGATTGATGTAAGATACAAGTAAAAAGCTACTCACTAAACGTGTGTTATCTACACTTTTGAATCCTGCCCCCCTCCCCCGACATGGTGTTGTCATGATTTTAACAAGTCACAGGAAGAGTTAAGCTGTGCTTTCTGAATAAATTAGTACAGTCACAAAATGACACTTCCCTGACCTTTGCAAAAGGTGGAGAGTATAACGGTAAGACATGCAGGGCTGTTAAACAATGTTGGGGTTTTTTTAACCACTCTGACAAAAGGTGCAAGCTCTTTAAAACAGTTTCCTAATGCACTTCAGCAAGAGAGCTAACTGACTGTCATAAGATGACATGCGTAACACAGAGATCTTGCTACACATTTTGATGCAAAGGAACACCCTGTTAGTTGAAAATCATTGCTAACTGGATTCAGATGTTAGAGATGAAGTACATGGAGCACTATATATTTGGTAAAGCTTAAAGAGGCTTTAAAAAAAATGATCATAAATCTTCAGCTGTGGCCTTTTATCAGCTCTTGATTTGTCATGGTATTTTAATTACTTTCAGTGTAAAAATTTTAATCCATATGTTAGGGGAGACAATGGTTATTTCTTACTCCTTCTCTTGAAATAGAGTTTTAAAAAGTTAGCAGGCCTGTGTGCACATGCATGTTTTAAAAGCTTCCAGTGGGCCATTTCAAGGTTCTCTTAGCTCTCTGTTAGGCACACATACAGAAAGTTGTACCCATACTGACCTTGGAAGTTAAAAGTTCAAACGTTAAAAGTGACATAAATTTGTTTGAGTGACTCCAGTTTGAATGGGACCTGATTTTCAGCGGGCTCATTCTCAGCGTTGTTGTAAGAATTTGCATTTTAATTGTTTTGAGAGGTATCCAAAAAAGATGAGTATACTATTTGTGGCTTTTGAAAATAAGGAGCAAACATGATCTCTTACGTGGTTAGAGACAGCTTTCCTTCAGTTTTTTAATTTTTTCCTTTTTTTTTTTTGTGGTTGTTGCCCTTTTAATCACCTTATTTTCAGGACTTACATGTGTGACTGCTGAGACATACACAAAATATGATCAAATTTGTACATGAAGCTAAGGGAAGCAATAAGATATTCTCAGTACTGCATGACTGCAGTTAAGTCATTTTGAAATCAATAATCCTCTCGCAATTCACTGTGCCACTTGACTGGACATACGGATGCAGATGCCCTTGTAAATGAGTTTACATCGCACTATGCTTGTAGCCACATAATCTTTCTTCCCTTCTCAAGTCTCTCCCATTTTTCCTTGCTTCCGTTATGCATATGAAACTTAAATTAAGATTGCATGTAAAGTTGACTAGCTATTCCATGTTATTTATTGGAAATGAAACTATATAAGCATACAATACATGGTTTGCTTAAAATTGATTTACCTAACTCTTTCCATAGTCCCAGCCAAATACAATTGCTATACAGCAGAGAATTGCATTGCAGGGCAAAAGAAATAGAAGAGAAAGAAAGTATCAATAGACAATTTGCAGCTGTTTTATGGGGGACTTCAATCTGGTAATAAAGAGCGTAATTCATCCAATAGAAAAATTAGACATAAGACACTAAATTTAAAATTGTCATTAGTTTCAATAAGTAAAGGTTTTAGGATGAAGGCCATGTATATTTCGAATGTGATCTCAACATCGTTTGGATGCAAGCTTAGACTAAAGTGTGGGTGGTAGGTAATCTCTCGGGAATGCCGTGGGTGGTTTTTGTTAACTGCCTTGCCTTGGTGCAGCCGCGTCCTTCCCTCCCGCTGCACTGTCTGCCTCTCTCTACCCCACCTTCCCAGGTGGTGACATAAAGGCATTCTGTATTAGAGAGAAATCTGTAGTGTCTTAGCATCAACAGCCCCAGAGCCACAGGCTATGAGGGAAGAGGGTCCACAGAGAGCCTGAGCTCCAGCTGTGCTATGGCAGCATGGACCCGAGCTGTATTCACCGTATTGCTTGTGTAGTGCAAGGGTGAAGGATGAACTACAGAGAATGGCACGGTTTAGCAAACTTCCTAAACTGATCTCTAAGGCTATGGTATCACCATCATCATCATCATTGGTGTGCATTATAAAACCGTGAAGGATCCTCTGAAAAAACAGACATGACCTGGCCTGGCCCAGAAGTCTCTATGACTGATTTTGGCTGTCATAAGCTGCAGGCCTTTTACAAGCAATGGCAGCTAAAGCACAGGGACTGTAGCATGGTAGAGTTATCTCCCAGACCTTGGGGTCTTGCACTGAAGTCTGAGAACTTTCCTTTTGCTGAGCGCTTTTTGGAAGTAGCATACAGGATCAGGCGAGTGAAATGATCAGCAGCCAGTGCAGGCTGCTTTTGAGGAGAAAGAACCATAGGGCAGCTGAGGAATAATCAATTCCAATAAAGTGCCTTCCTTAGTCTCAATACATACTGGTTTCACTTGTGAATCATGCCTTGCTTTTCATCTATAGATTTTACGTATATATATACATACTTAATAGGTAGACATATATGCATTTAAAATACGTGTTCACACACACACAGAGAATAATATCTCTTGGTGTATTTGTTCACCCTGAAAACACCCAGCCTTTTTTGAATCCTGCCCAGCCCCTGGGCCACAGTGACCTTGTGGTAATCAGTTCCTCAGGCAACAAGCATGCTGTGTTCACAACCTGCCATTTTTGCTGAATGTTCCCCTAGTTTGTTATCAACATTAGGAATTATATCCTTACAGTAAGATTGCGACAATGTCCATATGACACTCATGGAAACCAAGCTGTAGAGAGGACAGATAACGTGCATAGATGGAAAGAGAAGTAAGTAGGAAAAATAGCTATGGGTCATCATAGTTGCTAACCTGCTCTAAGCAGGATAAAACTTACCAAAGAGGATTCCCTTGGGCCCATCTATGCCAAAAGCGCAGATGCTTTGAGTTTCCACATTTACTTTAGGTAGCACAACATAACTGCTCTGCTTCAAGGAGGTGGCAAAAACAGTCTACAGAAGGGCCGTACATGGCAGTGGGCATTCTCAGCCAAAGATGCATTATTTTCCTGTTAGATAGTGTTTTTAATTTTCTGTAGAAACAATAGGTTCTTACTACTCTAAGTTGGCATGACATAGTGTGAAAAATCAGATGCTGCTTCATGCAGACCGAGAAAGTCAAACATGTTTTCACTCTGTCTAAATCTTTCATAAGAGCTCCAGTCTGGAGAGGGATCTACCAAATACCTGGTTTTCTTTTGCATTAAAAAAATGCCTCTTTCATTATTTATTCATCAAAAGGCAAAAGGAATGAGATCTACTGTCTACATCGATAAGCCATATGTTTTTCTCAATCTGCAGAGATTTACCTGTTCACCTTATAGCCTATCACTAAATCCCCCACTGTTGAGATGGGATATCTTCATGTTGCTTAGAAAAAACAACCTTAGTCATAACTTCAAATCCTGTTACCCGATCCTAAGGCTCGAACAATTTTTTTTTCCTGCCACACACTGATAAAAAAATACTATCCATGCTGTAACTTGTTCTAGATAGCTATTGTGGCCAATCTAATATTTGTGTCACACCTGGTTACATGGGCATTGCTGAGTCTGGCACAGTGCAAGATATCCCACATTCCATGGAAAATTTGAAAGAAAGAACACAGAAGAACCAGCAATTCTGCACTCCAATAAGAAAAAACTGGAGCAGACCTAGGGAGAAAAATCCAATTTCATGCCTGTATTTCAACATTCTGGAATTTGCTTCTTCCTCTCTCATCCATTTGCTCAGAAGTGTGCCAAAATTCTTTTTCCAACATGAATGTGCACATGTATCCTTCTCTCTTTCTCTGGTTTTCTTCCCCTCCATCTGCTTTTCTCTTTTTCTTTCCCGAATCGGAATTAACAAGAGAGACCTCAAAAAGTTTCTAGCCAAAAAATTTTCAAATTACTCTGTTTCAACGAAATTACTTTGCTCTGACCAAACAGTGAGTTTTGGATGAAAGTATTTTCTGTTAACATGTTCCTATCAACTCCAGTAAAAAATATAATTGTAAGAAATGCAAAGTGAAACAGGAAGTTCAAATGGTATTGTAATCAATGTAATCTTAGAGAAAACCTCTCCTAGCTGTCACATACCTGACACTTTCTGCTAGTGTTTTTGTGATGAAATGCTACAAAGCAATAATTTTTTTTTTGTAACTTTATTTATTTGTTTCTGCTGACCTAGTAAAGATGTACATGATAGTGCTTTATTTTACTCTTCAGAGAATTTAAAATCTATGCATATATCTCTGCTGGTGCATATGTGTCTGTATATGTGACTGAAATGAGCAGATTTGCTTGACTTTATGAACTAGATGCCAGACCACATCTGAAGAACTGCTGAATGTGCAAAGTGCAGTACCACACTCCTCCTTCCATTCTCTCTCTTTTTCTCTCTCAGTGCTGATAGTTCTGGCACTTCGTTACTTTTAACCATTTCATGGTTAGAAGTTCAGAGAACAAAATGGATTTCCTTTATGTGTAAGTAATGTGTGCTCTGTGAGTGGGATTTAGTTACCGAATCCAAAGCAGAGTTTACGTACCTTTCTTGACTGACTAAGTTACATTATACAGTCAACATTTCAGAAATGTTCAGATTGAGACTCAGACCTGAAAAATTCTCAGCATCAGGAAACAGAGACCTTCAAAAAATCTGGTTACAGACAAAGCCAGAACAGAAGATTTTGGATGCTTAGCATGCTTGAAAAAGCATATCCTTTTATAAGTGCTTAAATGAGCTCCTGCAAAATATGGCCTTAAATGTACATGTTGAGAAATTTGAATTATGACCCTGCATTACTTTTTGCCCACACCTCAGACACATTTCTGCTGTCACTGGTGCTACTATCAGCTAGTTAGTGTCAGGATTTAGTCACCATGATTAAAATTAGGATGCTCTTAATTTGGAGATATTTTTCCTGATATCTCACGTAAGTAGTGAAAGTCTTGATTTTTCCAGATTTGCAGAGTCCTTGTCAGCCAGTCTCTGCCCTACTGGTCCAAGGCAGCATCCTAAATTTCTGAGCATGTCATCTGGCAACGCTGGCTGATGTCTTTGCGTGAATCTGAGGGAAGAATGTGCTTGTTCAAAGGAAGACTTTGGCTCTGTCAGAAGCAGGCTGTCTGCTAAAGATTTGTTACTCTATAACAAAGGGGGGCCACTGATTTGCAGACACAGCTCACACTGATGTCAACAAAAGCTGCGCATAGAGTTCAAGTGTGCAATGAAGCCCTTCGCCTCTAATTCATCTCAGGGCTTGCCTTATTTCAATGTACAACTTTGAGCTGTACGAGACCCGGATGGACTTTTAAAGATGTTGGCTGCAGATCCGCGCTGACGAGAGGTGAGAAAATCCTTGCAGTTCCACGAACAAGTCGAAAACCTTCCTGAGCAAACTGCCAGTTCAACTGTTTGTAAAGCGGCCACAGACCAGGGAATTGCTGCATGCAACCGAATGTCAAATACTTGCCTGGTGTGTTTTGGCATCATTTCATTTGCTTCAGCGGAGGCATGCTGACTTTCATCAGCTAAAGATCTGGTTTTAAAGTGCGCATAAGTATTTTGAAGCCCCACTCTCAAAGTTCACAGATTTGGGTGGGGGATTTTTTTCTGTTTTCTCTGGGCTAACAGTTTAATTTCACTGGCTTGTTCTTACATTGTTTTTCTCTTTCTTGAATAATATATTTATGATGAAAATTGTAGGGCTGGGGCAAAGAACACTGTGTTAAAGTGTAATTTGAGAAGAAAAGCACCGCAACACTGCACTGGGCAGTACAAGATTTTATTAAAATAGCTGCTTTACATACTAAAAAAAGCATGAGCTATTCTGCCTTTAAATGTGTTCTTTACAGTCTTTTTTATACCTACTGCATTACAGGCTGGTAAATAGCAGTCACGGAGTTGTATTGCTGTTAAATAAAGAAAACTGGAAACGTGCTCAAGAAGGTACATGGCAGAGAGAGGATGAAAAATGCTAAGTCAGAGTGTAACCACTTCTTGAGGTCTTTAGAGACCAATGTAGAACTTACCTTGAGCTAAAAGTAATGCAAGCGAGTGCATGCCTCTACAATAGCCCTCTAGATAGGCAGGGATGTGCACTACCTTCTTGGGCAACAATGTTGAGGCACTTTAGGTGGAAAACTAGCGAATTTTTGCTGTAGTTTTTAATTGTTATTTTGGTCAACATGAAGCAAAGCAGAAAGAGTGCAGGAATCCCGGTCTCATGCAGCTTTTTGAAGGATTTCTGAAGCTGAAGTTTCCTACAAAACTCAATTTTCACCAGATACTGGTAGTCATGAGCGGGTAATGTTAGCAGAGATGACCAGATATGAACCGACACTTATCCATCATCTCACATTCAAGGACAATTCCTCCATGACCGCTTTGAACTGTTCAGTGTGGGCACGAAGAATCTGGCAGGACTTCACTGCTTAATTGCAGGGCTTAAGACAGCACAACCTTTTCACCATAGGGCTCTGTGCACACTAGTTACAAGCTCAGCTGAGCCTCATTCCCTAGGAGAGTGTTGTCATCTCCTTGCTGCAAGCTACTCCTACAGTTCCCCTCATTTTAGCTTTCTGAAATATGTGGTATACTTCTAAAAAATATTTAGATCTGTGGCTTGTAGGTTCTGGAAAGTTGGAATATTCTCTGCTGTCAATCCAGCACTGCTCACAAGCACTGCGTTCTCACTCAGGATCACTAAAGACCAGAGCGGTCACCATAATTGAAAACAGCACCAGTCAGGCATTCAGGCTGAGCTGAGGGTCTGTTTTCCACGCTAATCACTGCTAAATTAGTTGTGTTGTTACTGAGCAGGGAATTAAGACTAAGGTTTTCAAAGTCTTCAGCATTAAGTTACCAGTCACTGTCCCGCACTGTCATTTTGGTTATGCAAATAAGCAGTCTCCGTGAGAGCACTTAAAAAGAAACCAGAGTGTGCATTTCCACAAAGCAGTTCATATCCATTCTTTTTTATAGAAGAAAACTTAATTTTGGTAAATTGTTAGGTCAGTGTTTCAAACTGTACTACACCACAGAGCATAAGATAATTTGCACAACCAGTATGTCCACCTACATTAAAACTGAGCTTCTTTAAGATGTACAGTGGAGTCTGAAACAAACACCCATTGGCTTCACAACCCCCAGTCTGTATACTTGCAGGAGGAATTCTGTTGTGAGCAATTCCATTCCATCTTTAATTTTCCCTGGCGGTTGCAAATGGGAGGATCATTCACCTTCTTGACATAAACTGCTATGTTTTTGTGTTTTTTTCAATAGCTGCCATATTAACAGAAATGGATGCATTCTAGCAGGAGGTAGAATTATTCAGCACATATGTGCATTCCTTTTGCTCGTACATTATATTGCATTCTAATTTTTAGTGATTATTATTAATTTAGTAACAAATTATTTTTCTTATTTCAGACTGAAAGCAGAGATACCTTTTTATAAGCAATGAAACCAGCCAGGCATCCTGAATATTTCTTTGACACATATTTTTGTATATCTAAGTTGCTTTATCAGTCATTAAAGCTCAGCTTGCAGTACTTAACAATCTTGGCCTTGATCCTATAAGCATGCATATGCCTTGCTTTATGCATATAAGCACTCCCATTGAAATCAATATTCATCCACATTACATTAAGTATACACATAAGTGTTTGCAGAATTGAGGCTACCATTTTTTTTTCCCTGTATTCATACTATTTTATGCCTGGCGTCTGTTGTAGTCTTTTGAGTAAATGACTCATAGACTGAATAGGGCTCTTCAGATCTCATTCCTCACTGAATGATACAATCCCTCACATAGTGCCAGGACCTACTCAAGGCTTTTCAGTTGTGGAGATAACATCCACTTCCACTATTCCAAGGCTCTCTCCAGGAGCAAAATTGAGTTTTGAGGCGATGACACAGAATATTCAAGGATTGCATGCAGGGAGGTGTTGAGGACTGAGACACTGAGTAAGGGTAAGGTGGATGCGGAACCAAAAAGGCCAGAGCGGGTTTTGGAGATCAGTGTGTGTGTAGGAGTGGTTTGTGAGGTCTCAGCAGAGCTCTGCATTGCGGAGGGAGCCAGCGAGAAGCCATGCAGATTTTGAGGGAGAGAGTGAGTACCACTGTTCTTGGTGGTGGTATATCTTGCTCGACCCTAAGCTGGCCATGGATCATCTATTTGTTTGCACAATCAGTTAAAAAAGGCTGCAGAGAGGCTTCCTCCTGGACAAGTGCAATCGATTGCTCTCACAGCTCCCCATTCTCCTTTTGTGAGGGAAAGGAAGGATTATTGAGAGACTGAACCTTGGAAAGTTTCAACACAAGTGGTCTGTTTTAAATATTATACTCTTCCAGAACAAATCTCTTCCTATTAACATTTTGTATTAGGATCATGCTGAATGACTTAAAAGTTGGATGGAATAGAGGACTTTATGCGTTTTATTAGATATTGTTGTCAGGCTATATAATCTGTCATTTTTCAAGGGCTTTGATTTTTTAAGAAACACTTTAGAGTTAACTCATAGCGTTTATGCGTTAATCTCTCTCATTCATAGAATTATGAAAATTCTTCATTTTACAAAAAAAGATTTTTTTAAAAATCGTATGTTTTCTACCATTTGTGCTGACTATTTATGTTTCTATCTACCACAATGAAAAAGGGACTGGTCATTTTTACTACTGTTTACAATCAATTTATCTCTTAAGTTTTCATCCAGCAACACTGGATGAAACACTGGCTTTTGATTGTGGTAAGATGGTTTTATCTCTTATTTAACTTTTTGTAGCTGCCCTTAAAATATGGAAACTTTTTTTCTTTTTTGTGTTAATATTATGTTTCTAAAAGTGAAATACTATTGTTTACTTTCACCGAAAAATGTTTCTGTAGGTCTGAAGAGTTATGACATATGATGTTTGTTCAGCAGCTTAGGACTTGGCTCATCACTCATTATTTTCCCACTTTTTTATAGCATGGGTATCTCTTTAGTTAAAGATCAAGTCTGAATTTTGTCCTGCAGTTTATTAAGTACATGAGTACAGATATTAATTGGTTATACCTTACCTCATCTGTACACATTTCAATACATCTGAATTTAAAAAAATTAAGAACTGTGCCTGAAAATCATGTGCCTTTTACACCTGCGCCAGTTTTTCTAAAAGAAAGACATTATATCACCCTAAAAACTTTGTTTCTCTTAAATCCTAGGCCTGTGTGGCTACAACAAGCCTACCAGCTTAGACATGAAGGCATTGATCATATCTGACATATTTTTCCCTTATATAATAAGCAATATTTTTCATAATAAAACATACAAATTGGACATGAATTAACATGACACACCACAGAATATCAGTGAGTACAAACTCAGATTTAAATTTCCAAGCCTTTAGGGGCTATGTTAATTTTTTGCACCATTAAGTAGTTTCCAGTTTTAATCCCCATTTGTTATTAGGAAAAACCACAACACAAGCATACAATGCATTACAGCCCACACTGGCAGAAAGGTTCCAGCAGCACAGCCAGGCTCTCCTTCTCCAGAGGGCAGTGGATATTGCAGGCGCTCCTCCATCCCCTGAATTACTGCCACCAACATCTGGCCTTTCCAGAGATTCCCAACAATGGGGCAGCGGGGGCAGGGAATTTCTGCTGGGTGTAAGAGGAACTTGGCTTCAATTTAAAAAAAAAAAGAGAGAAGGGGTGGGGGGGAATGTTGAGTTTATGAGTTATAGACTCTTTAATTTACAGGCTTGTATAATACTTACGACAACTCAATGACTCGAGTTACCTCCAGCTCCAGAACTCTCTTTTCCACTCTCATGTAACCACCAATACTGTTTTAGTTCAAGTGCAAATGTATAGTGTTGGGGGTTTTTTCAATTGTTCTTGGCGGGGTGAAAGAGAAGGAAGAGTGTGGTGGGAATATATTAATTTCTCCTGTGTAGCGGCCTCCAAATGCATTATAAACATTTATTGCCTTGGAAAGTGTTACAGAGTCAGATTGATTTGCATTTGCAAAAGATAGATAGATGGGAACTTCTAAGGAGAAGCCGTGATGGTCAGAGGATTCCATATGGTTGCAAGCAGCTTTCTTCCTGGTCTCAAAAAAACCCTGTTTTTGAGAGTAAATAACTGAATGAAAACAGATTTCTTGGAAAACAGTTGTAATTTAATGCATGTAAACAAAAGCTTTTATAATAGCCTCAATCACACTGGAAGAATTACCTCAAACAAATATCGGTTTTTAATTCAGAGGGACCCAAGAGGTTCATGATGGTGCAAAATTCTTTTTTTTCATTATATTTTTCATTTTTCTTTCCCTTTCCCCACCCTGAAGTGGAAAATATTGCAAAATTCACAGTGTTTTAATTTAAAATTCCAATCAGACTTTCTAGCATTAAAGCTTCCTAAAGAGGATCACAAAATCACACAGCAGTTGAGATTGGAAAAGACCTCTGAAGATCATCTAGTCCAGCCTCTGTTCTGATCAGGGTCAACCAGAACAGGTTCCCAGGTCTGTGTCCATTTAGGTTTTGAATATCTCCAAAGACAGAGACTCTCCAACCTTCTTGGTTGGCCAGCAGGTCGAGGGAGGTGATCCTCCCCCTATACTCTGCCCTGGTGAGGCCGCATCTGGAGTGCTGTGTCCAGTTCTGGGCTCCCCAGTACAAGAGAGACAGGGAACTACTGGAGAGAGTCCAGCGGAGGGCCACGAAGTTGATTAGGGGAGTGGAGCATCTCTCGTATGAGGAAAGGCTGAGAGAGCTGGGTCTGTTCAGCCTGGAAAAGATAAGGCTGAGAGGAGATCTGATCAATGCTCACAAATANCTCTAGGCTAACCTGCTTTAGCAGGGGGGTTGGACTAGATGATCTCTAGAGGTCCCTTCCAACCCCTACCATTCTATGATTCTATGATTCTTCAGAAACCTGTTCCTGTGTTGAACCATCCTCATAGTAAAAAAGTTTTCTTCTTATGATTAAATGGGATTTCCTTTTTCTCAGTTTGTGCCTATTGCCTCTTGTCCTTTCACTGGGCACCATTGAGAAGAGTCTGGTTCTTTCTTTACCCCCAAGCTGAAATCAGGTATTTATACACACCAATATTGCCCCCAAGTGTTTTCTTATCTAGGCTAAACAATCCTAGCTCTCTCAGTCTTTTTTCATATGAAGGACACTTCAGACCCTTAATAAAGTTTGCAGCCCTTCAGTGAACTTGCTCCAGTAAGGCCACATCCTTCTTTGCACTAGGGAGCCCAGCACTGGACCCAGCACTCCATGCGTCTCACATGCTGAGCACAGGTCTTCTCTGTCAACCTAAGTGCAACACTCTTCCTAATGCAGCCCAGGAGGCCACATTAGTAGAGGTTGAACATTGCTGGCCCCAGTGTTGAGCCCTTGGGTACACCGCTAGTGACTGGCCTCCAGCTGGACTTTGGGCTGCTGATCACAACCCTTCAAGTCCAGTAGTTCAGACAGTTTTCAGTCAACCACACTGCCCACTTATCTAGTTAATACTTCTTCATAGTTTGTCTATGGGCATATTATGGGAGAATTGGAAGTCAAGGTAAATAATATCCCCTGTTCTCCACTCATCCCTCAGCTAGTCATCAGATCATAGAGGGCTATCAGGTTGGTCAGGCATTGTTTCCCCTTTGTAAATGCATGCTGACTTCTTCTAATCACCTCCTTGTCCTTAATGTGTTTTTCTTCTCCTTAATATATTTGGAAATATCTTCCAGAGTTTTTTGCATCATAAGACTGAGGTGAGGTTGACAGGACCTATTAGTTCCCCATGTTCTTCTGCTTGCCTTTCTGCAAGAGAGGAGTGACATTTATTTTCCTCCAATTCTCAGAAACCTTTCCTCATCACCCTGACCTTTCAAAGATAATAGAGAGCAGATTGAAAACTGACTGAATGAAAGAGCTCAGCATGTTGTGATCAGTGGAGCAAAGTCTAGTTGGAGGCCTGTGAGCAGTGGTGTTCCCCAGGGGTCCAGTACTGGTTCCAGTCCTGTTCAACATATTCATCAATGACCTGGATGAAGGGATAAGGTGTACCCTCAGCAAGTTTGCTGATGATACAAAGCTGGGAGGAGCAGCTGACTCACCAGAAAGCTGTGCTGCCATCCAGCGTGACCTGGACAGGCTGGAGAGTTGGGCGGAGAGGAACCTAATAAATTTCAATAAAGGAAAGTGTAGGGTCCTGTACCTGGGGAGGAATAACCCCATGCACCAGTACATGTTGGGGGCTGACCTGCTG